>SKCR01012889.1:0-191452 GCA_019454045.1 Zanthoxylum bungeanum
AGCTCAGTGGTAGGAGTACCACAGTTTGGAGAAGAAAGTGAAGGAAGATTGGAAGGAGTTGCCGATGCTTTTCTGAAGCAGTATGTCACTGACTTAGAGATCGATCTGTCACTCCGTGATCTGGAGAATGTTAAGTAGGAAGCAGAGGAGAGTTTTTAAGGAGTATGTGCCGGTGGAGGGGTCAGTTATTGAAAATGCAAACTAGGCCCAGAGAAGATCAGATTAAGATGATTTCAAGGGCATCAACCCTCCATTTACAACAAGCAAGTGAGGAGGATGACCTCCATGATTGCAGACTTTCGGCAGTTGAGGGAAACTGTCATGGATATTGAGGAAGAAGAGGCCGAGAATAGAAAATTCTATGGTCTGAACAGGAGGCCCATTGGGGGAACATCGGGAGCAAAGCCCGTTTTCTGCTGAGATTGCCGCTATCCGGAAACCGGCAATTCTCCAACTTGGAAGGCCCCTGTCCAAGGTGCTAGAGAAATTGAAGAGGCAAGGGCGCTCTTAAAACCCTTGGATGCCAAACCATTACCCAATCCCCTACCATCACATTATAACCTAAGCCTTTACTGTCACTTTCACCAACAAAAGGGCCATGACACCGACAATTGCGCCCGACTCCGCCATGAAATCCAAGACCTGATAGACTCCAAGAAAATACCTAACCCAGAAACAGAACAGCCCGACACACACAGAAACCCCTTACCCAACTACCGTGTCGTACCACCACCAGCCTATATGATCAATTCTGGCCTCCCAGAAGACCTTGTCCTGAAATCATTTCACCCTCAAGCCTTTTTCCTGGGAATCTGGGATAGCATTAGTGAAGATGAGTTTGAGCAGGGAAAAAACTTTTGGCTTGATTTCTCTAGCAGTGATGAGGAAGAAGTAAGGGGAATGACACGTAGCGGTCATTTTTACAATGATATGGCGGAAAAGGGTAAGGAAGTTTTGACAGATGGTAGAGAAGTGGTTGAGACTGTAGAAAATACTGAGGGAGATATAGTGCTGAGGCAATTGAAGAAGACTAGAGCACAAGTGAGTATCTGAGAACTGTTATGTGCATCTCGGGAGCATAGGCAGCTTGGTTGAGGCCTTGAGCAAGATCGTGGTACCGGAAAGATGCCAACCCTGCATTGTTTGTTGGGTCGGTTCAGAAGGAAGCTTTGCAGATATCCTTTTTCTAGGATGAACTCCTCCGGTGGAGGGGAGAAATCATAAAGGCCTCTATTTATCAGGGCCGAGGTGAGGGGAAGAGAACTTCATGTGTATGGTGGATGACGGTTCATCCATCAATGTGTGCCCGCTGAAAATTCTGGTGAGATTGGGTATGAAAGCAACAGACTTGGACCCCTCCAGTATGACTATTAAGGCTTATGATGACAGTAAAAGGGGGGTGAGGTACCTTTGTGGCTACGGTCAAGGTAGGACCGATTGAAGATGAGGTCGAGTTCACAGTACTGGACATCCCGGCTACTTTCGCCTTATTGTTGGGAAGGCCTTGGTTTCACAAACCTGGGGGCGTGTCTTCCACTTTGCATCGGATGATCAAGTTCCCGTATGAGGGAGAAGTTGTTACTATCCGGGGCAGAGTTAGATAATGTCGTGGCTGCCTTGGAGATACAACCTTTCACGAGGTTTCAAGTGTCAGCTACTTTGAGGAGTGGGTGGGATCCTATGGTGGCTAGGATTTATGGAGAAAATGAAGTTTGAGCCGGGTAAAGGTTTCAAAATTTCCAGATTTCAGAGGACAAACCACTCGGAAAGGTTTGGGGTACAAGTCTGATGAAGAAAAGCCGAAGGTCAAGAAAAGGGCCTGAAACTGATGGAATGTTTGTGAAAGCTTCAGGATATCAAGGGGAGCCTGAAATGTGGAGGTTAATGGGATTGTGGTACCTGTTTGAGATCTTCCAAGATTGTTGGGTGAGAAACCGCTGACTAAAGAAGCTGTGGAAGCAGAGAATTGGGAAGAAGAATTGATGAAGTTGGAGAGCCTGACTCTGGGAGAGGACGAAAAGCCTGAGGAAGACCTGATTGCAAAGGAAGAAGTGTCTATAGATGATGAAGACATTTACCTTCCTGATTTGTTTGAATGTACTCTGCATTATCCAATAATAAAGACACTCTTTTTGCTTACTTGCCTGAGTTATTTCCCATTTACTATGCACGAATCAAGCATATTTGACATCAGTTCAGCCAGAAACTACTGCATTTAACTTGGGTACACTTGAGAACCCCAAGGAAATTCTGATTGCAAGTGAAGTAACCCCCCGAAAAGAGGGAGAAACTAAGAAAAGTGTTGGTCAGATATGCCAAAGTGTTTGCTTGGTCCTATGAGGACATGTCTGGGGGTAGACAGAAACATTGCCCATCACACAATACCAACTTATCCGAATATGAGGCCAGTAAAAAGAAAAACTCCGACGGATGAGAGACCAGAATGGGCTGAGAAAGTCAGAGAGGAAGTTAAGAAACAGATAGATGTGGGGTTCCTGGAAGTAGTAAAGTATCCTGAATGGTTGGCTAACATAGTACCAGGTACCGAAGAAAGATGGGAAGGTCAGAATGTGTGTAGACTACAGAGATCTCAACAAAGCTTGTCCGAAAGATGATTTTCCTTTGCCGCATATAGATGTCCTGGTTGATAGCGCGGCTTTATCTGTTATGTATTCATTTGCAGATGGGTTTTCAGGTTACAATCAGGTTCTCATGGCTGAGAGAAGATAAACACAAGACTGCATTTGTTACTGAGTGGGGTACTTATTGCTACAAGGTTATGCCGTTTGGGCTTAAGAATGCGGGGGTACTTATCAGCGGATGGCCACTACACTTTTCCATGACTTGATGCACAAAGATTGAGGTGTTGTATGTGGATGACATGATGGTGAAATGAGAGACAAGGGTTGGGCATATTGAAGCACTGGAAAGGTTTCTTCAGAGAGTTGACAGATACAACCTGCGGCTAAACCCTAAGAAATGTGTGTTTGGGGTGACATCAGGGAAATTGCTTGGTCATACAGTGGGAATGGGCGGAATAGAGGTAGACTCCGAAAAGATCAAGGCATCACAGAAATGCCTGCACCGAAGACAGAAAAAGAAGTCAGAGCATTCTTGGGGAAGATTCATCAGTACATCATTGGTTCATTGCCAAGTTGACATCGGTATGTGAGCCTATCTTCAAACTGTTGAGAAAAGATCAGCCAGTGAGATGGAATGAACAGTGTCAGACAGCCTTCGACAGAATCAGAGAGTACTTGGTAAAGCCACCTGTATTGAAACCTCCGAGATCGGGCAGATCTTTGATATTGTATTTGGCTATAGAATCAGAAGCATTAGGGGCTATGATGGTACAGGCAGATGAGACAGGGGTAGAACATGCAGTGTATTATCTGAGTAAGAAGATGCTCCCGTATGAGGCTCGATATTAGGAGGTTGAGAAGATCTGTCTTGCAGTGGTATGGGCTTCCAGAAAGTTGCGGCATTATTTCCAGTCTTACAAGATCCAAATGGTGGCAAAGGAGAATCCTCTGAAATATCTTCATTCGGTGCCTTCACTAGTGGGAAAATTGAGCAGATGGTTGGTATTGTTGACAGAGTTTGACATTGAGTATCTCACCTCCAAAGTGATCAAAGGGCGAGCAGTGGCAGAGTTTCTGGCATTGCAACCTGTTGAGGGGGATCAGTATAAGTTTGAGTTTCTAGATGAAGAAATCCAAGCAATAACAGTTCAGAGATGGAAGATGTATTTTGACGGAGCAGTGAATTACAGAGAGCCGGAATTGGGATCGTGATAGTGACCCCCGAAGGAGAGACTTTGCCTTTGGCCAAGAGGTTGGCATTCAGAGTGACTAATAACATGGCCGTATGAAGCATGTGCTTTTGTTTGACAGCATTGATAGCCTTGAAGGCCGGGAGTGTGGAAGTCTACGGATTCTATGTTGGTAGTCCAGCAGATGCGAGGAGAATGGGAATTGAAAGAAGAACGGTTGAAACATTACCTTTTTTACCTCAGAAAATTGGCACAGGTTATCCCCGAGTGTAAGTTTCAGCACTTATCGAGAGAAGAGAATCAGATGGCAGATGCATTGGCTACACTGGCAGCGACTTTGGAAAATCCAGAAAAGTTAGTGATGAGACCGTTGATACTGACAACAGCAAGTAAACCTATTTATGAGATAGAAATAATTCTGGAAGTTGAGGTCGACGACGGTAAACCTTGGTATTATGACATTCAGAGGTATCTGGAACATGGTGAACTCCCGGAAGGGGCAGACAGAAAAGACAGAATAGCCATTCAGAAGTTAGCTTCCCAGTATGTGATTTTGAAAGGGGAACTGTACAAGAGGCAGGCAAGCGGTATTCAGTTGAAGTGTTTGAGAAAAGAAGAAGCTCAGCATGTAATGGAAGAAATACACGCCGGGGTATGTGGTCCGCACATGAACGGGTTGAATCTATCCCGCAAGATAGTGAGACAAGGTTTTTATTGGTCAACCATGGAAACAGACTGCGCAAGATGGTAAAGCACTGTCATGACAGTCAAGCACATGGTAATTTGAATCACTTACCGCACACGGAATTACACGGGTTGTCAGAGCCGTGGCCCTTCTCAGCATGGGGGATTGATATGATTGGGGAAATTCGACCGAATGCATCAATGGGCATCACTTCACTATAGTAGTGGCAGTAGATTACTTCTCGAAGTGGGTGGAAGCCGAATCATTCCGCAATGTTACAGCAAAACAGATGGCAAAGTTTATAGCTCGGAACCTCATTTGTCGGTATGGTATGCCGCATCATGTAGTAACAGACAACGGAGTTCAGTTTCAAGGAGAGACAAAGGCGATGTTACAGAGGTATGGGATAGGCCACCACAAGTCGTCACCGTACAGGCCGCAGGCAAATGGGGCAGTTGAGGCAGCCAACAAGACTATAAAGATGATTTTAGCCAAGATGACAGAGAATTGCAGGGATTGGGCCGAGAAATTACCGTATGCTTTGTGGGGGTACAAAACATCAGTAAGAACAACAACAGGGGCCACACCTTACTCTTTGGTATATGGAATGGAAGCAGTATTGCCAGTAGAAGTGGAAATACAGTCTATGAGGGTATTAGCAGAGACAGAATTACCGGAACAGGAATGGGCCGCACAGAGGTTTGATCAGTTAGCATTATTGGATGAGAATAGAACGAAGTCTTTGTATCACATGCAGTTGTATCAGAAGAGACTAGCCCGGGCATTCAACAAGAAAGTGCGCCCTACCAAGATCAGAAAATGTGATTTTGGTACTTAAGCAGTCGAGGCCGTCGACAACAGATCCGAGAGGAAAATTCAGGCCTAACTGGGAAGGACCTTACATAGTGCATAGGGTAATGGGAAATGGAGCAGTGAAGCTATCAGACTTGGAAGGAAACGAGTTCACCGAGCCGATCAACGTAGACAGATTGAAGCAATACTTTGCCTGAGGGGGAGAAGACCGAACAGTTACCACGGGAATTAGCAGAAGGCCTACCCAACGGAATAAGAAAATCATTCATGCATACACGTAACATTGCATTCTCTTCGTGTTTGTTTCTGTTTTGCGTTCGCAGGTTCGAAGAAAGGAGAAAACGGCATAAATAAGCCAAGTAGCGTCAACGCAATTTCAGTTTTTTGGATGAGTCCCAAGGGGCGAGGCCCATATCAACTTGAGGACGAGGCCCATGTCATGTCATCTCCGGGTATGGAGATACATCATCAGTTTCGAGGACGAGGTCCCTATAGTCAGCGGTGTTGGGTCGAGGTGTCTAGGGTCGAGTTGCCCCGTTGTTAGTGTAGTTCCGGGTCGAGGTGCCAGGGTCGAGGTACCCACTACATCATCAGTTCGAGGGCGAGGTCCCTATAGTCAGCGGTGTTGGGTCGAGGTGCCCAGGGTCGAGGTGCCCCCGTTGTCAGTTGTAGTCCGGGTCGAGGTGCCCAGGGTTCAGGTACCCACTACATCATCAGTTCGAGGGCGAGGTCCCTATAGTCAGCGGTGTTGGGTCGAGGTGCCCAGGGTCGAGGTGCCCCCGTTGTCAGTTGTAGTTCCGGGTCGAGGTACCCAGGGTCGAGGAACCCACTACATCATTAATTCAAGGGCGAGGTCCCTATAGTCAGCGGTATTGGGTCGAGGTGCCCAGGATCGAGGTCCGCTGCAGCACCAACTCAGCTCGAGGCAGCAGCGAGCCAGGTAAGTGACAATGCAATGCATAACTTTGATAGGATTGTTCAAAGTCACACACTGCACAAGTCCCATCAAAGTGGGGGCGACTGTAGGCATTGCATTTTCGCATGTGAAACCCGATGATGAGTCTCAGTTGGAGGCACTACCTTTTAGATTAGGATATTGCGGGAAACGGAGGTCGGAAGGGGAAATCGTAATAAGTACGTCATCAAGTTCATTTCACAATTTCACTGTCTTCGTAGTGATGCGTTCGTTACTTCGTTCGAACTTCAGGCAGATTGCGGACGTTCGTGCAATGTTCGAATTGGCATTCGAACGGAGTCGGTGTTTCTGGTTTTGTTGCTAGCCTCGCACCCCAGCCCAATTAGCCCCCCAAGCCCATAAAACACATCCCAATTTAATTAAATAAACATTAAATATTAAATAAAATATTAAAAAACCATTTACCAATTAAATAAAACCACAAAATATAATCATACCTATTAAAGATAAATCAAATATATTAACTTCCTAACTAAACAAATCACATACTAATTAAAAAGATGTCATGCCTAATTAAAATCAATCATAACAAATTAAATATTTTATATTCCTAATCTAGCCAAGATTTTTCCCCCCTCAATCTTTGACTTTCCTTGCTCAACACCAAATCATATCTCTCTTTAATGCCAAAATCTCTTCCTTGTGAGACAAGGTGAAGCCCTAGCCCTTCTTTATATAAACAACCCCTAACCAAGACATGCACTCCTCTAGCTCATACACTACTCACACGAAAATCACAACAAGAAACCTTAAGACATCACACGCAAATCACAAGAAAGATAGCAAATCATTCCCTTCATCCTTACCCTCACATCACTGAAAATACAATAACCATTCACACCCCCTACAACCCCCAAAACAACCCCTAATCACCACGGAAAACCAGCCCCATAAACCTCCACACAATCACCGAAAATTACACCAAACACAGCAGCCCAAAATAACCTTAAAACAGCAGTAAACTACGTCAAAAACAGTAGCCTAAAACACCAAAAACAGTAAGCAGAAAATACAGAGGAAACGGCAGCGAAACCACAAGGAAACAGCAGTAAAATGGAGTCGGAACAGTAGCTTGAGCGGCCAAACAGCGAAGGAAAAGGCAAACCAGTGAACCAGAAAAGTTGCGGAGCTTTACCCCTTCCGATCTTCGTGAAACGCGAGTCCGAGAGACGGCTTAAAAGGTTAGACCTGAGGGTACTTTCCACACTCATCTTTATTTGATTCTTGCTATTTATTTCGACTGTATTTTCATTATTTTTTGAATCTTGTTTGCGTATGATGTGTGTTGTGGGTGTTGGATGAATGGAAAAGTGTCGTCTCTTGTGGTATATAGGATGGAAACCCAGACGTAAATTCTGTAGCCGAATCCGAATGGATGGTAGTGCGGTCTGTACTTGGGATACAACTCCACTTACCGCTTGAATAAACGGCACCTTCTTTTGTTTCACGTTGGTTTGATTTATTTATTTTTCGTTACTTGAATTCTGCATGTTGTTTATTTATGTATGATACAATCGAGTGCATGGGCTTAGTAAGTGTGATGGAAGGTCCCCTAATTAGAGGGGTTCAAATCCTTCACCACGATGCTTTGCCGCACCGATTAATGTGTGTTCGGTTGAATGCAAGATATGTTCAAATCGGGTATACTAAGCTTGATATGATTGTCTTTACTTTTGTATGCATGATGCAATCGAGTGCATGGGCTTAGTAAGTGCGATGGAAGGTCCCCTAATTGGAGGGGTTAAAATCCTTCACCACGATGCTTTGCCGCACCGATTGATGTGTGTTCGGTTGAATGCAAGATATGTTCAATCGGGCATACTAAGTTTGATATGATTGTCTTTAATTCTTTGTATGCATGATTTAATCGAGCGCATGGGCTTAGTAAGTGCGATGTGAGATCCCCTATGGGGATCGGTTAAAGCCCTTTACCATGATGTTTGTCGCGCCGGTTGATGTGTGTTCGGTTGAATACAAGATACGTTTGATCGGACATACTGAGCTTGACATTTTCATCTTTATTCTTTGTATTGTATGCATCAGGTCTGGTTCCGTTCGAACGCGTTCTCGAACACTACACGAACGCGAACCTTTCGTTTACCATTCGAACGCGTTCTCGAACGCTACGCGAACGCACACGCACTTTCTTAGTCTCATAATACATCAGGTCTGGTTCCGTTCGAACGTGTTCTCGAACGCTATACGAACACGAACCTTCTGTTTACCATTCGAACGCGTTATCAAACGCTACGTGAACGCACACGCACTTTCTTTGTGTTGCATGCATCAGGTCCGGTTCCGTTCGAACGCGTTCTCGAACGCTACACGAACGCGAACCTTCTGTTTATCATTCGAACGCGTTTTCAAACGCTACGCGAACGCGCACCCACTGAATTGAGTCCTCTTCATTAGATTTCATACATAGTTTTCCTAGTAGCTATCCCCACATGTATGAATACAATGTGTTTAATGTATTACAATTCATATACTTATGTCATGATAACATTTGAGTATTATTTCTTGTGGTATATCGGATGGAAACCCAGACATAAATTCCGTAGCCGATTCTGAATGGACGGTAGTACGGTCTGTACTTGGGATACAATTCCACGTACCACTTGAGAAGGTGCTCACATGTGTGCTTGTGTGGTTAGTATGTGTGCTTGTGTGGTTAGTATGTGTGCTTGTGTTTTCTTGAATTATATGCCAATGAAGTTGTATGTTTGTCGCTCCTTTGATGTACTTCCAAGCATGCAATCTTAGATGTGAAATATATGTGGAAGTTTCATTTTATACATGTGAATTTAGAAGCATGATACTCTTGGAAATAAGTGTTACTTAAGTTTGATTAAATTATTACATAAATCTTTTCATTACAAGTGACATAAGTAAGGGACCATTCCGAACCCAACGGTTTGAGGTCTTCCCTTGCGAGGGGTGAGTGCGGCCTTAAATCTCATTTTCCCGATTCACACCGGGTGGCGACTCCATTATTCTCCGGTTTAATCCCCCGTGGCTACTCCGTACTCCCGACCGGGTCGCGAGCCCGGGACAGCATGCGTCGCCCAGATTCCTGTGTTCCCACACATAGCTCTAGTTTTTTGTTAATTGTCTCATTTGATCTGTCAGTCTCTGAATGGATGCTGATTGTCTCTGAATACTTTCAAGTTGATTCTGGAATATTTCAAGCATATATACAACTTTTCATCTCGTTTCTTGAACCAATTTTTGGACATGTCAATCATCTGATCTTCTTCTGATGGATCTAGTTCTTGATGAAGATCATATGTGGATGGTAGATAAGATGGAAAATATAATGATTCTTCGTACCTTGGATGATTCCAATAATTCTGCACTTTGAAAGGTATATACATTGATCACTCGTGTGGTTACCATCACATATTACACATCTCCCCATTTCATTCAGTTGAGCAAATGTAGTATTGATTGGTTCTGATATCCAGTGAAAGTTGTTGGGTTGGACAACAGGCCTCAGAAAACCGGACTGTTGTTCCCAGATTTGGGGTGTATCTTCTTTTAATAAAGCTCGTGATCTCTCAATCTCCTAATAAAGATCCATGTCAACCACCTGAAAAATAAAAGAAGGAAATAAAAATTACAGATAAAATTAGATAGCTTCAAAATTAATAACTAAAGAAAAATAAGTCTCAATCCTTCAAAATTAAAAGCTCAAGAAAAATAAGTCTCTGGCAACGGCTCCAAAAACTTGACCGGCATAATCACACGCGTGTAACGCAAGCGTACGTATTGTTCAAGTAGTATAAAACTATCGATTCCACGAGGACCTAATTTCTACTGTTGTTATTAATTATTGATACTATTTATTTACAGGTATCTAATTAAAGAGAGAAGAGATTGATTGCTTTTAGTTGGTTGAATTTGAATTTGCTAAATAAATAAATAAGACACAAATGAAAATACAAAGGAAAATTAACAAAAGACACAAAAAACTAGAGTTGTGATTCCACACAAAATTATTTTAATGATGAATTGATTCTCTTATATATGTGTAATAAATTAGTTTGCTAACCTGTAACACGAATGTTAGTGTCCTAGACATGCCACAGGATCTCTAAGCGTGATTCGTGTGTGAATAAAAATAAAAAATAAGTTGCGGATGATTTTCATTGATCGGTTGAGTCCAAAACATTCATGGATGTTGAAGCTTCCAAGCTCATGGGTGAGTATCCATATCACCATCATTTGACTCCCTTATGTGCTAGCAAGAACAAATGGAACAAATTTGATCTCCCAAGGAGAAACAAATTTGCCCGAGAGAGAGAGGAAGCAATTGGCAGTCTTCAAAAGAAAGAGAAACCAATTGCCTGTGGCCATTCGGCCTCCTTCAAAATGGAAAGGAAGAAACAGAGGCTTAATTAAAAAGGAAGCAACTAAAGGTTGCTTTTCTTTCGGCCATTAAAGTTAGTGGCCACTTTGGCCATATTGAAAGAAAAGGAAAAATTCCTTTTGGCACAATCTAAAATTGCAGAGGCAATTGCCTTTTTCCCTTTTTGAAAAGGCAAAAACAAATGATGTTTTTCAACCTTCTTTAAAGCAAGTGTCAGAGGTCAATTTTCATTTACAATCGACTAGGAGCAACTTTAAGGCCATTCAGCCAAAAGCAATTTTAAGGCTATCGGCCATCGCCCAAGGACAGAGAGATAAGAATTTTCAAAAAATTAAATATGTTGAGTGTTTTATACGATATCATCAAAACCCATCACTTATACATATCATCAAAATGACTAATGATGTAAGTGAAGTGGACCCCACTTTAAATTCAAAATTCAGTGGCCTTGCTCAACACACTTCGGGCTCGGATTTATTTAATCTGATTAAACGAATTTTCCGTCGCGACATAATTAAATCCAATTTAATTAAATAATTATGCCTCGTAAAATTATTATTAAAGTCACTTATGAATCAATTCCAAATTAGTTCGTTCACAAGAATTAAAATCCAATTTAATTCCGTGTTGAAATCCGATTTCAATTAATATATCTAATATATTATTTTAGCCCAATTAAATAAATTAAATATTAAAATCTAATTTTATCATTAAATTTAATTTGCCGATTAATTCCAAATTAATCACGTTCTCTCCTTTCGATGAATTTAATCCCAGATAAATTCTCGATGCAATTAATCCCAGATTAATTCTTTCTGTGATGATTAATCCCAGATTAATTTTTGCCGTAATTAATCCCAGATTAATTTTCTCTCTCATAATTAATCCCATATTAATATTCGCTCTTAATTAATCCCAGATAAATATTGTTCGAGTCAAACATCATCGGTGAATTTTTGGGATGCGACCCAAGAGATCCCTAGATATGTTGGCAGTAAATACGATCATCGGACTATCCGAACACGTGCGTACCCGGTACCATGTACTTACTGATTTACAAGACATGGTTGGCTTCTAGCAAAGCATCGTGCCTACCTAATTCTCCAGAAATATTCTTCTACAGAATACATGATCTTTGTCAAGCGTAGTAAACGTAGTGTTGCATATTACGATCCAGTATCGGATGTCACATACAAGGCATGGGGATAGAGTTGTGTCTGCCTCGTAAGAAGCATATATCGGATCACAAACAACTAGTCTCTTTATGTTTGGAAATTCATGACCTAGTCATACTTCCCCGATGGCTATAACACTTAGAATACCAGTTCTGCATCACTGCGTGATCATCATCTCTATATGACTGAAGTGATACTTCCATCTTGACATCACACCCAATACACTACGATTCTTAGTATACCTAGTAGAGGCGTACACAAAACCTGTTAAAGTCTCAGACGGCCAAAACCAAAGTATATTGATTGTTGCAAGTATTAGCGATACAAGTCTCAATTTAAGACCAAATGTACATATCCTAATTCGGATTCCCATAGATACATAGTTATACTACCAATGAGATTCCGAGGGGTCTATATAGAGCGAAGTTGTTTCCTTACCATCGGTAAATAGAACCTCCTATTACACTTGCATGAGTATCCAATACCCAAATACATGAGAACTATGTCGTTACTCTTCCATAACACGCACAAGTGTAATACTAGCCTATTCCGCATTATCGATGTCCAGTCTCGATAATACTACGACTAGCGATATTTAATGATTAATCTTTTGTGGATTAATGTTGTCTCATATCTTATTAATCCAGAACTAATCATAAGAACTTTTATCATTTATATATCCAGGTAATCCAATTACAAATGATAAAAGAGCAATTTCCTTTGTCACATAGTTAATTTGTACAACAACACCATGTTCTGTACAAATATTGATGCTATGTGTCATAATTGTCCAACAACGAAGATATGCAAAATCATCTTCTGATGGTCAGACACAAATACCTAGTATAACCCAATTAATCATATTCCTCTGGTTGGGGTCTAATCAGAAAGGCGCAGCGGAAGGAGCGCGGTTCGGGTGAAATCGTAGTTTAAAATTTTGAAACTTACGAATAAATTATTTAATGTCCAATATTAATAATTCATTCATATTTCACATGAACATATTTATTCGATATCATATAACGACATAAATAATAAAGAAACACCGCGAAACTTTTACGAAAATATTTTTCCGTAAAATAGCATAAAACGCGTTTCCGGCTGAACCGACCGACCAATGCTCATAGGGACTGCCCAGGTCAGCCCCTAAAATATTTGGACAGTACGTAGGCTTCCTGAAAAGTGACCAATTCGCTGTTTGGGTTGCCGTTACCGGTAACTCCATTTTTCACCGTGTTCACATATTTTCACTCCGTAATAATTTCCGATAAATATTTTCCTTGGCCAATTAAAATAAACTAATTTATTCTAACTACTCAATAAATAAAAACTAAATTTCTTATCAGAAAAATCAGATTTATCATTAATTGCAATAAAACCTCAAAGGTTTTGCAATTTAATCATTTTAGTTTTTAAATATGTCAATTACATATTTAGTTGATTCTAAATCAATCACAAAATAATTTTTACAATTTTGCAACAAAACCAGAAACTTTTTCATATTTGCGCAAACTACCAGTAATTTTCCAGAATTACGAAACAGCCCCTGAACTTTTCATTAATTGTAATTTGGCCTAATTTCTTCAAAACACTTTAAAATCAAATCCAATCAATCCCAAATTTGATATACATCAAATATACATCAAATTATAACATATATATGAAAAGCCCCAAAATTTGAGTGGGTTAAGAACCCTAATTTCACAAATTACTCAAATTGGACAATTTACATTAAATTGATAAAATTCAATAATTTAATCATTCAATTACCACACCAATCAAGTCTCACCATCATGAAATTAATCAAGAACAATTCTAGGTTAATTATGAATGGCTAATCAACTCTAGAATGACAACTTTAATTTTCTAATTAATTTATTAAGGTCAATTATACTGATAAGCTTTATAAATCAATTATACATGCTAATTACATCCAATAAGCTTTGAACAAATTTAATTACAAACATAAATAGTAGAGACATAATCTTAACAACACAATTTAAAGTTAAGAATATTTGAAACAATTTTCATGTTGAAGGAAATAAAGAAATACTTACTAATTTTTCAAAAATGCTTAAGCTTTTCCTTTTGTTTTCCTCCAAATGCTCTCCACCATTCTTTGCAATTTTTGTTTCATAAACTTGTGTTTTTGCTCTCTGGAAACTTATTGAAAAAAAAAACAACTTCTTTTTGCCTTTTATTTTTCCATTTACGTAATGCCATTAATTAAAACAAATAAAAATAACAATTATTTTAATTTGTTTAAATACCATTAATCCACCTTTTCATTTACTTTAATAAAGCAAATAAATGTGTTCCAATGGCATTATGATAAGTGGTATTTCTATCACTATTTCCCACTCATTTAACCTAATATTTTGTATAGTTTCTTGAGTTTTGTGAATATTTTGATGTGTTTTGTGTTATTTTGTAGATAAATAAAGTTTCAGGACATTCTGGAGGTGATTTGGAGAAAAACAGTGAAAATTGGCAAAAAGGGCATTTTGGTAAATTGTCCGCGTCGCGACGCCTAACATGCACCGGAGTCTGCTATCGTGCGCAGGGTCAACAGGTCAGAATTTGAGAAGTTTGACTTTGCTACATGCGCTGTGCCACGTGTCATCATCCTACGGTGCCGACACTCACAATTGCCACGTGTGTCACGTGTCATCCTATGTCATCGCCATGTCATCGGTCAACGAGTCAACTTTTCCACCATCATGCCACGTCATTAGACCCGCCACGGTTCCGGTTCGGAACCGGAACCGAACCGGAACCGAACCAGTTGGAACCGGAAGGTTCCGGTTCCAACCGGTTCCGGTTCCGGTTCCGGAACCGAACCGGAATGGGACCGGTTCGATTGGGGTTCCACCCCAACTCGAACCGGTCCGAACCGGTGGAACCGTACGGTTCCACCGGTTCGGACGGTTCCAACCGGAACCGAACGGTTCCGGTTGGAACCGTCGGGTTCCTGTTGGAACCGTAGGGTTCCAACAGGAACCCTAAGGCCCCCAACGGCTAGTAGCCGTTGGGGGCCTTATTCCCCCAACGGCTACTGCCGTTGGGGGATGCAGGGAGCCGTTTGGCTCCCTGCCAAAAAAAAAAATTATAAAAAAATTATAAAATTTTTTTATTATATAAAAAAAAATTACTAATGTACCCCTAATAACGGTAATAAAACGGTTATATTTAGGGGCATTTTTGGTATCAAAAAAATTCTAAAATTCTATAAATAGGATTCATTTTTCATAATTTCATCACACCAATTCTCAACTCTCTCATTTTCTATAAATCTCTTATTCTCAATCTTACTTCAATACAATTCTCTTATTTTAGTTGTTAATTAATTTGTTATCACATTCGGCATTCGCATCGCAATTATTCAAATGGCAAGCTCATCCGAGAACATAATGTCAAATATGCCGACCAAGAGAGCGGCCCCAGTGTCAGTGCACAATCACGGAGAAGAGAAATTAAGGCTCGGTCCTCCGATATTTTCAAAATTCATTTTAATTTGGAACGCCTAGACGATGGTTCACAACGAGCAATTTGCAACTATTGTGGGGTTATCTATAAATTTTCTGGTGGATACGGAAATATGATCAAGCACATGGAGAAACATCATCCGGTTGAATTTGGCATTGATACGACGCAGACTCAAATGGCCAGGTACGCATCATCTAGTAGAGGTACGAGTAGTGTAGATTTATTTAAATATTCTGATGCAAAAAATAGAGAAGAATTTGCGAAATTAACATGTATGGCACATCTTTCTTTAGCTTTGGTGAAAAACTTCATTTTATTAATTACGTGCATAATGCTTTAAACCCTGCTGCATGTAGAATGACTCGAAACACAACAAAACGTCATATTTTCAAATTATATAAAGATGGTAAAATTATTTTAAATGAAATATTTAAAGAATGAAAGGTCGTATTTCTATATGTTCTGATATTTGGAGTGACCATTGGCAAACACACTCATACATGGGTGTGACTTGTCATTGGATTGATGCATCATTTACCATGCAAAAACGACTCATTGCATTTAGAGTTTTTGATGACCAACATACTGCACATAATATTTATAGAATGATGAAGGTAATTTTTGATGAATATGGTTTAGGAGAAAAAATTTTAACAATTGGATTTGATAATGCATCTGCAAATACTGCATCCATCAATGATTTAAAAGAAATATGTCAACCAAATTTAGGGGGTCGATTTTTTCATATTCGTTGTACATGTCATGTCCTAAACTTATGTGTGCAAGACGGTCTAAAATTATTATCTCCTTTCCTTGATCCTATTAAAACGGCACTTAACTGTATTTGGTCATATTCTCAAGTTAGGAGGGAATGGACCAAGTTTTGTAAAATAAATGGTATTAAACCGATTAAATTTTCTAGAGATGTTCCAACACGTTGGAATTCTACTTATTTTCTTTTATGTCAAGCACTTCAATACAAAGATGCATTATGTAGTTTTTTTTCTCAACATGTTCAAAATATCACACTTTATCCTAGTCAATGGGATATTTGTGAAAGAATTTTAGATATTTTAAGAGTTTTTAATGATGCTACTTTAGTTTTTAGCGGTGTTTATTATCCCACTGCACATTTATTTCTTCTTGAAAGTTTGAATATTGTTGGCACTCTCGATGAACATGTTGACAGTGACAACCCTAATGATATTGTTTTGCTCGAAGCCATTACTGTTATGAAGGTAAAATGGTTGAATTATTTTAGAGAAATTCCTTTACTTTATCTTATTGCTGCTGTTTTTGATCCTAGATTTAAATTAGAAGGTTTGAATGGTGGTTTACAAGCTTACTATGGTTATTTAGGAATATTAGATGACATTGATATTACGAGCATAATGACGAATTTAAAAAGTGATTTAATTATTTTATTTAATGATTATATTGTAAGATATAACTTAGGAACAATAGGTCAGTCTAGTAGTAGCGAACCGGTAATTCAACCAAGACTTAGCGCAGGGGATCGTTGGTTATTACAACGAATAAAAAATCTAGGGATACGACAACAACTAATAACCCTGAATTAGATAATTATTTATCTACAAATTTTGAGTTTTCTAATGAAAGTTTATGCAGTAAAAATTTTAAAATCCTTGAATGGTGGAACCGGCATCAAAATATATATCCTGTTTTATCTATTATTGCTAAAGAGATATTGGCAGCACCTATTTCCACCGTTGCGGTTGAGCAAGCCTTCAGCTTGGGAGGTAATATTGGAAGCTAGGCGATCTTCATTACATCCAAGCACTCTAGAAGCAACAGCTTGTGTGGATGATTGGACTCGAGCTGATCTGAGACAACAAGAAGATGCCCCCGATGATTTTGAAGATTTGTTCGATAATGCTTCTGCAACAAGTGCAAGCGGAAGCTGCGGACCCGGAGCCGAAGGATCAACTGATAATGATGATTGATAAATGTAAAATTATAATTTACAAAGGGGATATGTCTTAAACTTGTAATGGAACTACGTGAGCTTTGATTCCTCTCACCTTGGAGGATACGTAGGCAACTTAAATTTTAAAAAATTTAAGCTCAAGCTCTTCAATGTAATAATTTTTTTTTATTTATAAATTAATCTCATTTTTTTTAATTAATAAATATTTTTTTTATTTAATGATTTGACTCCTCTCAATTTTTTATTTTAATTAATTAAAAAAAAAAATGAACCGAACCGAACCGGAACCGAACCGTTCGGTTCGGTTCGGTTCGACTTTCCGGTTCCACTTAAGTGTGGAACCGGAACCGAACGGATTTAACCGGTTCGGTTCCGGTTCCACACTTGTGGAACCGGAAACCGACCGGTTCGGTTCGGTTCCGAACCGGAACCGAACCGCCGGCCGGGTCTACACGTCATCATCCACGTCAGCAGGTCAACCGAGTCAACACGCCACGTCATCATCAGCCAATCACAAAGTGACACGTGTCGCAATCTTATGGTGCCGACAATTGATCTCAACCGCCTTGCCACGTTAGCGCCACGTCATTGCCATGTCAGCTTCATCATTGAGCTCTTAGCTGCCTCGCCACGTGTCGCCTTATCCTCTTATCCGAATCGCCACGTGTCAAGCCGAGAGTGTGCCACGCATCACTGTGCCAGCGTCGCGACGCCAAAGGCCTTGGCGTCACGACGCCAGATGCCCATCCGCGCCTATAAATTCAGCTTCATATTTCAGAATTCAAGGCACCTCTCTCTCTCTTCTATTCTATCTAAAGAGAGAGTTTCTCTCTCTAGATTCTTTAGTTTTTAGTTTTTTTTATTTTTTATTTTTAGTTTTGTAAATAATTTTAATTACGTTTTGTAATAATAGTAATTTATTTTTACTTTTTACAGTTTTTACTATTCACCATGAGAATGTAACTTCCCCAGCTAGGGTGAAAGGTAATTCTTTTACTGTTACTATTTAGATTAATTCTCCTTAAAATAATATATTCACTGTTTAAAATATTGACTTAAAAAGGATACCGCTATATTGGTCGGTTGGTAATTTAATTTTAATCTGGTTTAAACCTGACTAATCAGGATACCGCCAGATTGGTCGGTTGGTAATTTCATTTTGGTTCCACCTTAATGGCTGGTTGGACTTAATTTGACTTAATCAGGATACCGCCAGATTGGTCGGTTGGTAATATTATCACAAGTTTATATATTATTTTATGGGAGATATCTAAATTAGTAGTAGTAAAAGTAATTCCTTTTACCTTAGCATTTTATTTTATTTTATTGTAATTTACTTTTAAGTTTTTATTTTATGTCTTTTACTTTTAAGTTTTTACTAGCCATAGTTATGTGTTAGCTATCTGGGGTTGTGATGAATTTTAATATCACCGGTTTATAAGAGATTGTTTTATAATTTGGGTAATTTAAAAGTTTACTTATTAAGTCTTAAGTTTAATGCTTCTTGTTGTCTGATCACCAATAAGATTGATCTGGTAAATCTAAAATGAACTAGACATAAGGATTTTAGGTTTCAGCCTTAGACTTAATAGCCCACGATCTTCCTTGAGGATAGATAACCCTTTAATAGATTTCCTTACAAGATATGAATATACCTGTCGGGCGGGGGTAGCCATAATTGGAACTTAATCTTAATGAATCCAGGTAATTTAGTTGACATAGACATATGGTTCAATTGGGTTAAACTGGGTATTTGTAGTTGACCATCGAAAGAGGCTTTTACATAATTTAGTGTTTCAGGTTATTAAACCGATTTATTACACAAACATAAAATAATCACTTCATCTTTTAAATGATATTAGAATGATTTACAACCCTAGATCTTTGTGTCTTTTGTTATTTTCCTTAGTATTTTCTTTTATCTTTTTATTTATTTAAATTAGCAAATCTACAATCAACCAAATCAATCAAGCACTCAATTCCCTTCTCCATTTAATTAGATTTTTGTAAATAAATAGATTCAACAATTAATAACAACAGTAGGAATTAAGTCCTCGTGGGATCGATATTTTTATACTACTTGAACGATACGTGCGCTTGCGTTATACGTGTGTATTTACGCCGGTCACATTAAGCCATTTACAAACTTTAATAAAGCATAAATCATTACAAAGATATTTGTAATATTAATTAATTAATTAATTATTTAACAATTAAATAATTAAATCATAAATATAAATATTTCAAATATACGTATTATATTTACATTAAATATCTCAATGCATATATTAATGATATATGTTAATTATCAAAATTTGATATTTAATTAATGTGTATTTAATAATATCAAATATTTAATACAAATACACATTAATTCGGAAATGATCGTTCGGTCCCGATTGCATGTATTTTTCATTTAACCGTTAAACGATTTATAAATAATCAGTATTATTTATAACAGTTGCCATAGTGCTCTACGAGTATATTTCATTAGTGAGACTCTAGATTCAGGCATATCCGTCACGAAATCTAATTTCGTGTCCATAATTCACCCACCCGTAAATTATGACGACCACGGAAAAACTCGCTAAATCATACAGGTCGAGGTCACTGCATACGTATAATCCCTCTGTCACAGGTATCCGAATTATCCCAAAGATATAAATATAAACGTAATATCTCTATAGGAATAATCTCGTCGACGTATCAATTAGAAATCTTTAAATAACATTCGGAACTCTCTTCTGAAGTATACTATGGCCATAGATTTAGCAGATTGCTATTCACAAATGGACTACCTATGCTCTGCACACAGAACTGTTGGATCCTTTCTTGATACACACAGGATATCATGAGCATGAGTCCACACCCAACGAACAGGCGGAGGTCTGATCTAAATAGATCGATGACGTGACTGCCATCTAAGTGGGGAGGATAACTCATATATCCACAGTAGTTTGTCAAGTCAAAGAATCACGGTGCTACTCAACCTGTGAAGATTCCTATTGACGTTGGTGTACAATCTTTTAGGAAATATTCGGTGAGTCGTTCAGTTTTTATCAAATAAACACCTACATGTCTATACGAGTCTCCCAAGACCCATGATTCATTGGGATAAACCATCGGACCAAGTCCGATATACGACATGTACTGGTCTCAACGAATTTTACTAACAGACCCGTGTCAGCAAATCTTGACCATGAACTTAATTTAAGGATATACAACTTATAGTGACATTTCCTGTAACACCCCGCCTTAGTAGAGATGTTACTGGTAGGAGACAGACTAATCATGTCTCCATAAGCCTCTGATTATAACAAAATTTCGGCATTACCTCTGCTAAAAGTCATGCGACCTGGACCAAGTCCAGCACCAACTTACAACCTATTGGGCCCAAACACAAAACATAACTCTAAATAAAGATCTCAAGACACAATACAACTAGGCTCCATGCCCGAAAATACGTATAAATAAAAACTTTTTCAATTTAACCAGTACAGACTCATACTATTTACAACTATACTTGTACAACTTGACTCTGATACTCCCAAGACCTGGTGACTGGCTGACTGCAACACTGCTATCCGACTTCACCAACTCCGATACATGTGGTCTACCGATCTGGTCACCAACCTGCAAAACTCTAACACTATACACCATTTGCTTATCAAGTTCGGGCATATATTAAAATTATCTTTCTTTTATCTTATTAAAATATCATCAAATCGGAACTATAAAAATATTCTACCTTTCAAATATTCATTTCACTATTATCAATCATTTATATATGTGTATATAAATCATATTATCATTCACTAGTATTCGTTATGTACAACTCAAACGATTACTAAAATGTATGATTTCTATGCATAACTCATAAACTACATAAACGTCACTATACCAATAAGATATATATCTGACTATAAACCTATCTATATATTCCTATAATGAACATAACCCTTTTATATTGATCAATACATCTATAGACATAGCCAGAATTAATATATAACCCTGTAAGCTCTTATGATGTTGGTAGTCTGAAATTTATCGAAACCAATTGAAAATGCATTTAAGAAATCCTTTGAAAACAAAATTAGTTTCAAAACCCATTTTCGTAAAGCCATACCGATCATCCAACATAACTCACTGGATGAAATATAAACGATCGCCTAATGCCCAAATCACGCGTATAGATCGGACAATGAACGTACTGATCCCCTGCCGACAGAGGGTTAGG
Organism: Zanthoxylum bungeanum; assembly: GCA_019454045.1. NCBI lineage: Eukaryota > Viridiplantae > Streptophyta > Magnoliopsida > Sapindales > Rutaceae > Zanthoxylum > Zanthoxylum bungeanum. Next base: position 21,462 of record SKCR01012889.1, read on the forward strand.
TCATACCATTTCTGATGGCTTAGACCCTAATGATCACCCCGGCGAAAATATATGAGTTATGAAAAACATAAATGCATACATCGATCGTCGGGCGGAAACATAACAATAACCGATCATCTCAGCGGAACCACACCAAGAAAAAACATAAAACGACCGCTGAGACGAAAATAAATAAATAAATAAAAACCTCTTATCGTATTGTATTGTAGGCACTGCATTTTTGCATGTAAGTTCCGATGATGAGCCTCGTGCGGAGGCACTACCTTTTAAGTCGTGGAAGTCGAGGAAAACGATCGCCGGAAGGGAAAAGTCAAGAATTGACATATCGTTGGATTTAATTCGCTGAATTAACTCGAAGTTTACTTGTTGAATCTTCGTTTTAAGGCATATCATTGGCCCAAAACCCCCGCAAACCACATTAAGCTCACCTAAACACCAAAGCCCACGCCCAAAGCCCATGAAACCAAACCAAATCACACACCAAGCCCACAAACACCAAAGCCCACGCCCATTACACATATTTACCCCCTCCATCCACTATTCAAACAACAATTAATCTTCTACCATGCATACCCCACACATTTGACATCAAATTTACCCTAGCCTCCATTTCAAAAAGCTTTTCAAGCCATTAATGACATATCCCCACACAATTTAATAGCAACCCCACATCCATTAAGGAACACATGCCTCACATTCCATTTTCAACACATCATCCACCAGATTTCAACAAAGTTTAGCCAACCCAATTAATGCCATCATCAACCATAGCCTACCCAATTAATGCCCATCCATTTGCCTATAAAAACAACTCAAATCCTATCATCCTTCCCCTAGAACTTTCATAGCACATAAAAAACAAAGACACAACTCTCCCCTCAAGCTCAAATACGCCAACTTAGCTCTTGAAGAACAACCCCTACTCACGCCCAAGCACCTCTCCTTTCAAGTCCTCAAACACTCCAACACAGCCCTTGAAGAACAACCCCTGCTCACGCGCAAGCACCCTCACAAAACAGCCCTCAAACACGCCACTGCAACCCCCTAGAAACAGCCCAAATTCACGCCACTATAACCCATAGAAACAGCCACAAATTCACGCCTAAAACCCACTGAAAACTGCCCAAAAATTGCCCCGAAAAAACAGCAAAAAAAAAAGCAGCTCAAAACAGTAAAAAATAGCAAAGAATAGCAGCTCAATACAGCAAAAAAAAAAAGCTCAAAACAGCAAAAAAAAAATAGCAGCTCAAAACAGTAAAAAAACAGCAGCTCAAAATAGTAAAAAATAGCAGCTCAAAATAGCAAAAAACAGCAGCTCAAAATAGCAAAAAAAAAACAGCTCAAAACAGCAAAAAATAGCAGCTCAAAACAGAAAAAAAAACAGCAAAAATAGCAAAAACAGAAACTAAAAAACTGCACTTTAAAAAAAATAGCAAAAATAGCAGCAAAATTGAGTGAAAAGAGCGACCCAAACAGCGAAACAGCAAAGGAAAATGCCGAACCAGTAAACCGCATGAATCATGGATGTTAGCCCTTCCGACGGCCGTATAACGCACTTCCAAGAGACGACACAAATTGTTAGACCTGAGGGCATAGGTTATTTATTTTCCTCAGACAAATTAGCGACTTAAAAAGCATGTAATTAATTTTCCTCTCATGAATTAGTGACTTAGAAAGCATGTAATTAATTTCCTCGCATGAATTAGTGACATAGAAAGCATGATATTTAATTTTTCTCGCATCAATTAATTCTTAGAAAGCATGTAATTTATTTTACCTCGCATGATTTAGTAGTTTAGATGATTATTTACCTTTGAAATATGATTTAGCCTAGTACGTTTTCCTTTAAGCATGACTTAGTTATTTACCTTTCGTAATAGGAATTTGATTTATGTTATGTTTAGGTCTTTACTTATTTAACATGATTGATGTGTGATATCGTATGTTTTCCGTTATGAGAATTTACTTTTGAAGCATGCAAACTTAGATTTAGGCCTTGTAGGAATTTAGATTAATTTTGCCGATATATGTTGAGAAGACTTTGTTAAAATTGCACAAATCCATTCATTACAAATGACATAAGTAAGGGACCATTCCGAACCCAACGGTTTGAGGTCTTCCTTGCGATGGGTGAATACGGCCTTAAATCATTTTCTTGGTTCACACTGGGTGGCGACTCCATTATTCTCCGATTTAGTCCCCTGCGGGCTACTCCGTACTCTCAACCGGGCCGCGAACCCGGAACAGCATACATCCGCCAGTTTCTGTGTCCTACAAGTATTAAAATAATATCAAAATGTATCAAATCGATATGCAATTCTTTGAAATCATTTCCCCCCAAAACATAAATGTGTCAGTAAAAAATAAATTTTTGATGCATGATTTTCAAAATAAATACCGATCATCCACTGCTCAGTCGCGCGAAAAGACCTAACAGTGTATGAACCATGTCGACAGGGTAGTGGGCCAGCCATTTTCCGATGTTCTGGACCCATAACGAGCGCCCCGATGGCCGACCCAGAATGAAACATAATTGATCACCACGGAAGGTCAAAAACATAAATCATCAATCACCGTGGCGGAAACAATTTCTTTGTCCTTAGTAAGCAAAACACAACTTTGAAAACCAGAAATCAAATACCAAGTTATCAAAACAAGTTTCAAAGTATTTCATGATCCAGACTATCAACATCATAGAACTTCTTATATCTCGAGATATATTAACTTCATATTACTTATATACATTCCTACATCAAGTACATACTTCATCAACATCAAAACCTATATTCATACCCAAACTATTAATCTTTAACACTATAAAAACATACATTTGGAGATTACTCATATCGAACCAATGATACTATACATGCTTCATACATGTTTACATCATCAAAACTTAGCTTACTTTCATAACTGATAATATCAACCGCTTGTAAAAAAATCCAACAAGAAATCTATATTCTTCAACATAACCATAATATTATTTTCAGCCATAAACATACATACATCATTAACAAAGTTCATCACAATACAAATAACATGAAACGCAAGTATGAAAGGATTCACATACAGCCTTAACAACAAGCATTTAAAATGACATGGTACAACTGTGCCAAAAAAATGCCCCTCAGAGAAACTATAGCACGATATTTAATTCCTCCAGCAAATTAATCACAAATCAGGAGTTACACAAACACAATATATTCTCGACAATGAATTTCATGAATGTCGCATAATTTAAAAAGGGCAATTCTGACAGCCACACCTACAGTCTAAAATTAAATCTACCCACTTCCATAGTACCCTCAACCACAGCTACTTTGTAAATGACATCTTGATCCATATTTTTTGCATTTCTTCTTGTTGCAAATTTTCTTAACTCGTGACCAGTAACATGGTAAAATATTTTAGAAGATGTAACTTCTTTGTTACTTTAAACATTAATAAGGATATTAAAATATTAACTTAAGCACATACTTAAATGCTAAATTTTCATCTCAGCCCTCTCATGGTAAACTACTAAGGTAAAAATTTTCTTATCCTAAAAATAGATAGATTATAAGAATGGGCGTGATGAACCAAAGGGTTCTTAAAATATCCTTTTAATCTTCATAAAACATTAGGAGATAAAGTGTCTGGGCTACCATAACTCTATACCAATAAATTTTTATTTGAACCATCAGAATAACTACAAACCTAAATTATAGGAGAATCGCTCATGTAGTTTGGGGAAGAAAGAGAAGAATATCGAGGTTGAGAGATAGACGTATATACATATAGAGAGAGAGAGGAATCACATCATGCAAAATTTATATGGATTTTATCACATCCAGTAAGTTCATCAAAAATTGTTCTATTCTACCTAGACCATACATCTATATCTTGCAAATATAAGCAAATTAATGTTTAAGGCCAAGTAAATCAAATCCACAAAGGAAAAGGCAACAACATATCTATCAGCGAAATATTGACACTCATTACACTTGGATTTTCTTATCCTTCAAAGAATCAAATTTAACAAAACGATTCCATATGGGCAATTTAAAGTTAAAATTAAATAAATTAAATAAATAAATCCAGCAAGCATGAAAAAGTGCAATAAAACACCTATCACCAAGCTTTGGACAGACATTTATATTCAGAAAATCAACCAACATAAATAATATGCATGAATATTGACACTCATTACACTTGGATTTTCTTATCCTTCAAAGAATCAAATTTAACAAAACGATTCCATATGGGCAATTTAAAGTTAAAATTAAATAAATTAAATAAATAAATCCAGCAAGCATGAAAAAGTGCAATAAAATACCTATCACCAAGCTTTGGACAGACATTTATATTCAGAAAATCAACCAACATAAATAATATGCATGAATACTATATGAGCCCATAACATCTCTAACGGAACTTAATAATGACAGCGACGTTCTAGAACTTAAACATTGTACTAAGACTTGCCGAGAAACTCAATGGATGAATATATTTATAAAGCTCCTTCACGGATAAAATTCTCATGAAGCTAATCATGAAAATAAGCTTCATTACATACTTACAGTCAACTTAACATGATTATAATTACCTCAATTAACTCATTGAATAGAATTTTGAGAAAAGCCCCAAATTTTAAAATTACTATTCATCATCTCTCTAAATTTTCCATTTAAACCAATCGAGATTTCTACCATGCAATAATTTCAAATCATGTTTATTTACTTATTAAGTAATATTTCTAAAACACCAAAATCAAGCCTCCCCCAAACACACATACTATTCGGACAACAATACCCAATTTCAAGATTTGAAAATTCATTCAATTTGTGTAACATCCCGCCTAAGCCAGGGTGCTACCGGCAGGAGACAGGCTAATCCTGACTCCATAAGCCTTTGACTCTGACGAAATTTTGGCATGACCTCTACTAAAAGTCATGCAACCTAGATCAAAGTCCAGCACCTCAACACATCCTACAGGGCCCAACACAATATAATACTAAAATAAACAACTCAAGACATAAAACAGATGGGGCTTTGTGCCCGAAAATACGTATAATCAAAAAAACTTTTACAATCATAACTTGAACAGACTCAAACTCTGTACAACTATACTATTCAACCCAATTACTTTACAACCAGACTTATCAACCTGACCCTTGTACTCCCAAGACCTGGTGACTGGCTGACTGCAGTGCTGCTATCCGGCTCCTTAGGCTCTGAAGTCCGTGGTCGACCAATTGGGTCACCAACCTGCAAAACTCAAACATATGCAAAGGCTGGATTCCATTTTATATTAATCTCAACTTTAGTGATCAACCACATATATCAAAATCTGATCTATCTTTCTGATTCCTTATCTATTTCAAACTTATCACTAGCTACTAGTCTCTCTAACTAACCGTACCTGAATTTTAAGTTATGTTTCCTGTTTACACTTAACATCCATAATATACTTATTATGTTCCTATATCTCTAGTCATCAAATCAATTTCCATTACGCTTCTGCTGTGCTATCTTGATAACTTATTACTTACCTCCTTACTTTTTACAAATATTGTTTGGTTACTTATCATTCTTATCTTTCTTTTATTTTATTGAAATATTATCAAATCGGATTTTAAAGTATTATTTCCATTCACATTCTGTTACTACATATACATGTATATAAAATCATGCCAGCATGCATTGGTGTCTAATAATACATTTATTCCATGAAAGCATACCATACATCCAAACATCAGTCATTTATCCATGCAGAAGTAACCATGCTACCATGCATTAATAACAACTATATGCATCTCAGATGATCATTAGGATGTAGGATTGATATGTATAATTTATAACTATATTCTATTATAATATGTTATGATTTTAGAAGGCACTTTTCTTGAAAACTAATTCTGAAAACTCTTTTGAAACCTCTTTATAAAACTTGTATTTCTGAAGACATATTTTAAATTTCTGATTTCTAAAAAATGTTTCTAAAATCTGTTTTCTGAAATCTTATACTGAAAAGCTAAAATTTGGAAACTGTAAACTGTGTACAGAAAAATCTGAAATCTGAAAACTGCTCTACGTCCAGGAAATCGGCTCAACTGGACGTGTCCGGGAATAATCACCGGGTCTCTGAAACTGGTGACGCCCAGGAAAACGACTCAACTGGGCGTCTCTGAAACTGGTGGTGTCCTACGCCCAGGAAAACGACTCAACTGAACGTAGAGCTCTATGTCCAGGAAAACGACTCAACTGAACATAGCCAGCGGTAGAGTCCAGGTACACGAACCTAATCCGTCATCCTGACTCTCTACATGTGCACATGTCATCTGAATCCGTCAATTCCAACTGTGTCTCAAGTTACATTCTGGGGTGAGATTTTACCTCATGCCTCGAAAATATAAAACCACGTTCTGCTTCTTTAAATTTATAAAACATTTCCTAAAATGCGATTCTTTCCAAGAGCGTTAAAACCAATCTTTAAAACAGTTTGAATTTCAAAATCATTTTTAACTTCTTTATCAATTTCCAAAAATCATAAAATACATATATGCAAATTCATTTCTCATGCTTTCACTTATCCTAATCATATGCTTCATACATGTTTATCATTAAAACTTAGTTTATTTTCATGACTGATGATATCAATAGCTTGTAAAACAATCCGGCAAGTTGTCTATACTCATACATAGACACTAAACCAACATAACAAATGCTGGTCTTCATATATATATATATATATATCTACTCAACTTATTTATTCACTTATAATACAAATTATCAAACGTGAAATACATGGACTCTCAACCTCACCATATATTGGGGGTATCTAGGTCATCTACTAATTTTACATACCTCAATTTGGAATTCCGAAAGTATGGATGTGAAGATTTAGATATTGTCTATTTACTGAAAATTCACTACTCTTAGTTGAACTGAAATTTTCGTAGGATAAACCTTAATGCGTCTAGTTTATATAGGTTTCTAGGGATTTCGAAGTCAATTTCGACTCTTGAAACTCAAGTTAAATGATTTATTACACATTGTTCAGGAGAAGACCAACTCAGGTCTTTATACTGTACAGCCAAGTTCTAAAATTTACCATATCATCATTCTTTATTGGAAAATACTGAATTATGAATATGATAGTCATTAATTAGTAAATTTCCAGTAAACATTTACAGTTTATGAATTGAAGGCACAGAAATAAGGTTATAACCAAAATACTATAGCCTGTTAAGCTTATGCAAGAATTATACTCACTACCGAACTTCACTATTTTGTTGCCCTATATAAATCACTCAATTCAGCTGCAACTTCAAAAGAAACAATTAAAAAAAAACAATATTAAGCACAAACATATCGAAAGTGAAGCCCCATTTGCTGTCGAACCAGCCTAACTTCACTGTCCCCAATAATTTCCTAAAAAAATTTGCTCTACTGCCAAGCAGTAAGCTGACAAAAACTGCCCCCATTATCCTCAACTAATATTTTTTTTAACCCTACAAAATAAACAATTCATATAACCGAACGCCATCTCAGAACACTGCAAAAGCCATCAATTAAAAATTACCTCAAAATTCATGGCAGCATAAGACAGACCCATTTTATGCTGTATCGAAATAAAGCTTAAATGACATAATTTATTAAACTGTTAAACTAACTAACCAAGAGAAACAAGCAAACATAACTATTAAATATTAAAATTGAAAACTTGAAATCCCTAAATTTTGCTACAGTAATTCGGCCTTGATGGGGGAAGTTGAACTTTCTTTTCTCTTCCAATTCCTTATTATTTCTATTAATTTCATATCTAAAACTAAATTAAAACTTAATCCAACACGTTTTTAATATCCAATCCCAAGGAAATCATTGAACAATATACTTACAAATTTCTTCTGTTGCTCTCGGCTTCTAATTCTTCTCCCTCTGTTCTCTTTGTTGTTCGACCACCGAGAAAAAGAGAGAGAATCGAAGAATCTGAAAGTTGAAACAGGCGTGACTCTCTCTCTAAAAGCTCTGTTCCTTCTCTCTTCTCACCTTCTCTCGTCTTCTTCATTTTTTTGTCCTCCTGTTCTGTGTGCGTGTGTGCTGGGTATTATAGAAACGTGTGTGTGTAGTTTGCTCTGTGTATATATTATGTGACAGTGTGTGTATCTTATATACACACGTGTGTGTGTTATAAATGAGTGGTGCGAGTATAATAAAAATCTAAATTTGTATATATTAATTAGTGTGTAGAAAAATCTAGAGTTATTTATATATATATAAATAGTAATTAATTAATTTCCAATTTTAACCCTTTTCTATTCTTTTTAAAAAAAGTTCTCATTTATAATAACAATTAACCTCGCGTTCGGACTCGGTCTCACGAGCAAAAATAAATTCACGTGATCTCGCAAAGATAGCCCGAGTCGTTACAATTTGATACTAAATACATGTCATACTGTCACCATATGCATAAATGACACTCCAGTTAGCTTAAGTATGCAAATTAAATCAAATCTAAACTTAGGATTTCATAAGTTTTGAATTGGGGAAAGGGGCTAATCAAGGGATTTCAAAAATTCATGGGAAATTGAAATAAAGACTTACCAGATTGGGAAGTGTGGATGCTGGAATTCGACCGAGGTCCACAATCAGAATTTGTAGGTTGGGGGCATTAGCGATCCTGCAAGACAAAGGTAGAGTGAGCGGGAGCAGACTACCCACCGGTGTGGTGGGTGCCGGGGGCACTCCGACGCCCAAGTCAGTAGCATGAAATGAGCAGTAATTATGTAAATGTAAAAGGTAGGTTTGATGTTACCTTGACCTCTTTGGATGGCCATGAGGATGGTGGTAAGTGTATAATGAAGGGATGGAGAGCTCTGATAGAGCTAGTATCAGAGAGCAGAGACTTGTAAGAAAGAAGTCCTCCCCCTTTGGGTTGAGTTACGTATCCTTTTATAGATTTGAAGGAACCATCATTGTATGTGCCAGAGGAGTTGTACCTACAATTATTGGGATCTGCAAAGTGCTGACACATCTGGCAATTGGGGCCTTTCACATGCTTAAATCGTCACTTTACAGTTGGAATAGGAATTAAATTTATGGGAACGGTCCCCACAACGTGCTAAAATGTTTAAAACTTTCGGTGGTGAGCATCTTTGCATGTGGAGGGTGCATGTGCTTTGTCTACTGAAAAATGATATAATATATGTGATTAAATAGAGTTTATCTGGTTATCTGTTAGATCGGGCTTGATAGGGGATCGGACCCTTGGCCCAATCTTGGCCTCTAAATACTATTTGGGAGAAATCGGGCCGGGCCTAAAGTGATAAGATAATTGTACCCTTAGACCAATTTTGGCCCATACAGTTTGTCCCCTACTCTCTAAGTCAAGAAGTTCTTGATTTAGAGAGTATTTTATACGTGTCGAACGAACAAGATGTAAAAGTACATGTTGAGAGTGCATTGTTCATGTTACATACGGTAGAGAGAATTCAATGTCTTTTGGACTAAGAGTAGTCCAAGTCTTCAACTTGGCTTGACATTTAGCTGTGGGGAATGTCCCCGGTCGACTGAACCCAAGGAAAATCCTCATACTATGGGTCAAAGGACCAGAGGAATCTACAATGTATTCTGACCAGATGAAGGCCAGGTCTTCAACTTGACTCTACAAGAGCCAAATGGGGATGTCCCCGGTCGACTGATCCAGATGAAAGTCAAGATAATCAATTGACTCTTTATGAGCCATGGGGATGTATCAGGATAAACAATTGACTCTTTATGAGCCATGGGGGATGTCCCCAGTCGACTGATCCAGATGAAGGTCAGGATAATCAATTGACTCTTTTTATGAGCCATGGGGGATGTCCCCAGTCGACTGAACCAGATGAAGGTCAGGATAATCAATTGACTCTTTATGAGCCATGGGGGATGTCCCCAGTCGACTGATCCAGATGAAGGTCAGGATAATCAATTGACTCTTTATGACTCATGGGGGATGTCCCCAGTCGACTGAACCAGATGAAGGTCAGGATAATCAATTGACTCTTTATGAGCCTGGGGGATGTCCCCAGTCGACTGAACCAGATGAAGGTCAGGATAATCAATTGACTCTTTATGAGCCATGGGGGATGTCCCCAGTCGACTGAACCATATGAAGGTTCAGGATAATCTCCATACTACTAGTCAAGGACCAGTGGAGTCCTCAAATTTTTATAGACCAGATGAAGGTCATATGTTGACTCTACATGAGCCATGGGGAATGTTCCCAGTCGACTGATCCAAATGAAGATCAGGATAAACAATTGACTCTTTATGAGCCATGGGGGATGTCCCCAGTCGACTGATCCAGATGAAGGTCAGGATAATCAATTGACTCTTTATGAGCCATGGGGGATGTCCCCAGTCGACTGAACCAGATGAAGGTCAGGATAATCAATTGACTCTTTATGAGCCATGGGGGATGTCCCCAGTCGACTGAACCATATGAAGGTTAGGATGTATGGGTATAGTGTGGAATGAGGTCATTAACAAGTTCCAAGCTTTGGGCGTGTTGATGTGGAATGAGATGTACATCAAGTCTCAAGTCATACATGTGTAGTAGTATCTATGACAATTCCCAAGCTACACACTAGATGATGTCGACTGGGATTCATACTATATCTCAAGACATGCATGTGTGGGATCGACAACAAGTCCCAAACTACACACATGTGGATGTCGAATGAGACACACATCAAGCCCGAAGCCATACACACAAAGGATCCACAACAAGTCCTAAACTACACATTGTTATGTCTATTGGGACAGACATCAAGCATCAAATCATACACACAAACAAGTCCTAAGCTACATATTGTAATGTCTATTGAGACAGACTGACTTGATGAAAGTCCATGACACTACCGTCGAATGGACTATCAAATGGACCTGATGAAGGTCTATAAGGTACAGTCGAATGAATCTAATGAGTATCTATGTGAATCTTCATACTACAAGACCTGATGAAGGTCACGAGACTACTGTCGAATGGACATGTCGCATGGACTTGATGAATATCTATCAAGGTTATTACTCATTCAATTGATGAAGATTTATGAGACTACGGTCGAATGAAATTTATGAAAGTTCAAAGAATTCATCACACTCTCCTAGACCTGATGAAGGTCCATGAGACCACAATAGATAAACTTGATGAAAGCCATCAATGTCGCCTCCAATACGAGACTACGGTCGAATGGACTTTATGAATGGACTTTCCAAAGAGCTATGGTCGAATGAACATGATGAAGGTCCACGTGAATCTTCATTCTACCTGACCTGATGAAGGTCAGGAGACTACGGTCGAATGAACCTGATGGAAGGTATAAATGAATCTTCATTCTACCAATCTCTGATACTACTGTCGAATGGAAATGACAAAGGTCCCTGAGACGCGGTCGAATGAAAATAATGCATGTCTATGAGAATCAACATTCTACTTGACCTGATGAAGGTCTATCAAGGTTTTTATTAATTTTACAAGACCTGAGAAAGGTCAATGATACTACAATAGAATGAACTTTGATGAGAGTCATATATAATTTCCATACTACATAGCCTGATAAAGGCTGGTTAATTGGATCTAAAGGAAATGCAAGAGTGTTCTTCATTCTACTAGGCATGATAAAAGATTCCCTAAGTAGTATGGAGTTGGCAATATTAAATCAATGTAGCATAGAGATGATAACTAACCTTTGACTTAGTCTGGAGGAGTTGATAATCATTCCAAGTAGTCTAGAGGTGTTGGGAATTTTCCATGTAGCCTGAAGTTGATAGCTACCCACCTTGTAGTATGGATAATAGTATGAACCAGATGTTTTATCATCGTACATATATCGTGTGGGATGATAAATCAATGAAAAACCTTCATGTGTTGTATATAGTGGTATCACTGCATAGCTGTAGAATGGAGGTTTCGTTGAATGAGATAGTTTGATCAATTGATTGGGCTAGATGTTGGTCATTCTATTGATGTTGAATAGAACCGTATGACAAGATAGCATATATGCCTATTGCTTGGAACAAAGGATGAACTTCATTCGACAAAGTATGAATTGTATCAACTGGGCCCAAGACACGTGAATCTTCTCGTCTTGACTTGTCATGTTGAACGAAACCCTTTCGGCTTAGGCTAAATCTTGGATACATGCTGGAGGCACACATGTCGGCTGGACGCAAATGGGATTCTTTCACCAAAACAAAAAGTATGGTGCACCACATGCTAAGAAGTCGTACCCTAAAACCTTTTATAGGCTACCATCGTCATGCATGCCAACCACACACTGCCACTTCGAAAAAATCAACCTACATGTATAAAGCCAGCTTTTGCGCAAATGACTATGGAACCCACGAAAAATGTCACTCTAAGAAGGGGAATAAATCAAGCCACCATGTAGCAAAGAAGCCATACACAAGCTGACAAGCATCAGCCTTCACGTGCAAGTGGCCAAGAGAGGCTAAGACCATTGTGACCTCATGAAGTACTTTATGAGCAAGAACCAGGCCAATTTGCACTTAAGGACAGATGTAAAAAATCTCAAAGCATGGTCACCATCAACTTTCTCTCCCCATACTATATGGACTCCTCTTTTTCATGCGACCATATTTCATGCAATATGGAGAATTGCGTCAGCCTTAATACCAAGAACCTCATGGAGAAAAAGTAAATTAACATGTGGAAGAATCCACCTGTCGAATGGGCCACTTTGCATGTAGCGTGGGGCTCTATTTTTTTTTTTTTTTAAATGAGAGGCTATGGGTTTTGTAGTGTGGTAGTATGGGGAAATGTAGTGTCTGACAATTTATGCCTGCTACTTGTTGGCTTTTAATGAACTAATATATGATTTGTACATGGCCCACTCTCTATTTTTGTTTAGTCAAAATTATGGGGCTGCTTTCTCCTTATTATTTTTATTTTGGTAAAAGCCCCTTTTTTTTTATCATGTCAATGTCCTATTCTTTAGTCAAACAACAAAGAAAATTTGGACCCCACCTTGCTTTCCTCTTTTTCTTCTTCTGGGCAAAGGTTTTTTTTTTTTTTTTTTTTTTTAGACAATCAACATAGCAAATTCAGGCCCACTTTTTTTTTTTTTTTTTTTTTTTTACGCCAATTTCTTTCTTTTTTTTTTTTTTTTTTTGCTAGTTGGGCTGGTAGTCTTCTAGGTTTGGCATATTGATGTGTGTAGAGTGGCATGTGGCAGCCTTGCAAGTGTCGAATGATGGCTGCACATGGAGTGGCTTTTGTGTGGTGGCAGGATGTTTGGCTTTTTTTTTTTTTTATTATGGGAATCACTTGCTTGATTTAGCTCGTTTGGGTTTCCATCCACCGGCAAATTAAGAAAGTGATAGGCGGGACACACTCATTCGACTCATCCGGCTTGCAGAGAAGCTTCATCAAACCAGAATCAAGTTCATGACAATGAACGCATTTTGATAGTAAAAGCATGTGAGTAGGCTTCTTCTCTACACATGGGTCGCCTTTTCACAAGTATTATCTTGGCAAATTTCCATGCGACAGTTGCACATAAAACTTTATCGAGTGGGCCATTCTTTCTTTTCATGTCGAGTGGTACATTCAGCTCATGCTGAGTGTAATGTCGAATGGAGCATCTGCCTATGCCAAACATTCTGAGCTCCATGTCGAATGAAATATCCATCCAATGATAGAGACATGTGTATGTAGTGTCAAATGGAGCTTTGGTGAGTGGACTGCTATATTGGGTTGTGTGCATGTTTGAGGAGATTCCTCTTTTGCATGTGATGTAGTGTGGCTTATCTTTGAGATGTTGAAGAAGTCTGCTCCAATTGCTTCAGGATTAATACTGGAGCCTCATATGGTGATATTTTCCTCTTCCAATGATCGTAATTGCTTTGGCAGAGTGGTTAATTATGTGGCCATGTGATATGGAATTTGCTTGTTGATTGAAGCCATGAGTAGTTGCGTTTTAGGAATCGGTAGACTGAGATATTTTTGCATGCTATGAATCGCTAAGGCCCCACGGTGGGCGCCAAATTGTGGATGCTGGAATTCGACCGAGGTCCACAATCAGAATTTGTAAGTTGGGGGCATTAGCGATCCTGCAAGACAAATGTAGAGTGAGCGGGAGCAGACTACCCACCGGTGTGGTGGGTGCCGGGGGCACTCCGACGCCCCAGTCAAGTAGTAGCATGAAATGAGCTAGTAATTATGTAAATGTAAAAGGTAGGTTTGATGTTACCTTGACCTCTTTGGATGGCCATGAGGATGGTGGTAAGTGTATAATGAGGGGATGGAGAGCTCTGAGAGAGCTAGTATCAGAGAGCAGAGACTTGTAAGAAAGAAGTCCTCCCCCTTTGGGTTGAGTTACGTATCCTTTTATAGATTTGAAGGAACCATCATTGTATGTGCCAGAGGAGTTGTACCTACAATTATTGGGATCTGCAAAGTGCTGACACATCTGGCAATTGGGGCCTTTCACATGCTTAAATCGTCACTTTACAGTTGGAATAGGAATTAAATTTATGGGAACGGTCCCCACAACGTGCTAAAATGTTTAAAACTTTCGGTGGTGAGCATCTTTGCATGTGGAGGGTGCATGTGCTTTGTCTACTGAAAAATGATATAATATATGTGATTAAATAGAGTTTATCTGGTTATCTGTTAGATCGGGCTTGATAGGGGATCGGACCCTTGGCCCAATCTTGGCCTCTAAATATTATTTGGGAGAAATCGGGCCGGGCCTAAAGTGATAAGATAATTGTACCCTTAGACCAATTTTGGCCCATACAGGAAGTTGCTTGAGATAATCGAAAAAACCCCTCTAGGCTTGACAATCTCTATGGCTCTCTCTCTCGGTATCTTCTTCTACTCCGTTTTGGTCTTCTTCTTCTCCCCTTCTCTTCCTTTTTTCTGCGTCTTTCATTCTCTTCTCGTTTCAGGCTTCAGTGTGAAATGTGTTTTTATTTTTTTTTGTAAAATTAAAATGTGTGTGTCTATATATTTTTAATGAGTCACGTGTGTGTTATATAAATATGAGATATGTGTGTGTGGTCTGCTGTATATATAATACATGTGCAAGTGTGTTAAAAATATCTTGAATTTCTTTTCTTCTTTTTCTTTCTTTCCTTTTTTTTTCTTTAGTTACTAAATTCCAATTCGGACCTTTCTAGATAATTCTGCAAAGGTTCCTATTTATAATAACAATTGTTCTCGCATTCAACTCAACCTCTCTCGTGAATAAAATTTACGCTAGTATTCTAAAATAACCTGGGATATTACACTTCCCAATGTCAATTACAAGCTATGTTGTAACTGTGCACTACGTTGTAAATTATAGGGTCTTTGTCTAATATATATACATATCACTAAACTAGATTTAGTTTCAATTTAATCAATCTAATCAAAATTAGATCGATATACTTATATAAAAGTCAAGATGTGCTTCCATTAAAATAGTAATATTATGGAAAAATGTATTGTTTGTATTCATGAATTGAACATAAATACGATCGGGATTGGCTCTCAGAGCACCAACCCTAAAAATTTCTCCCATTTGCTCTAGTTCTAATCTATGATATCATATACACATCATAATGTGTATCACATACTCATGGCCCTCAAGAACTCACGTAGCGCTTAAGAGGTAGGTAACAACAAGTAAGCTCGCTATGACATGTTGAGTTTGTCCAACAAACACAATCATTTTCCTGAGCAAGCATCATTATATTTTGTAGAAACTAAGTTCTACATAAATATAACTCAGATGCCATATCAACATTGTGCTTCAGCTAGTAAATTGTCTAAGTATTTATGGATCAAATCCAAAATACTTTATAGACAACCGCAAACACAACACTAATAACAAACTTCTAATCTTCGAGGTCACTATGCAACTTCATAAGTCAATACTTCATAAGTTACAACTAACTCCACTCTTGTAGTGGAATCATCTGTGACACTCGCACTGCATCTTTTCTGACGTAGACTGTCTAACGTCATAATTAGACTCAAAACTAATCTAACCCTAATGGTTGCGAATCCATTCCTCATTAATTAAAAACTCGTCCTTAATATCTCAAAGATAATAAAGAACATGTTTCAAGACTCATCTTATGGTCTAGAGGATATCAAAATAACTCGTAACAATTACGATTAAATTGATATCTCTAATCTCACTCAACATAGTATTCATTATGCCATCATCCTATAATGCATAAGATTAATTAGACATTCTAATCAATATTTCTTCCGAAAAAATGAATCATCCTTTATGAAAGATGAATACTATATATAAGACACCTAACTGTCAAACAGTTATACTAACTGTCATACATATAGTATTGTTACGTCCAAGAGTATCTCACAAGTCTCTTAGTTTTATAACTTATATAAAACTTTATATTAAATATAATAGAGACTACTCCAACCGTTTTAAATGAGAAAATAAGACTGAGGTAAACATTTTTACCTCAGAAACATCTTATTATTACATTAATAATGACAATGTCATTATGATGTAAAATACTAGAAAGAAATTTGTACGCTCCCACTAACCCTTCAATCCAAATATATTCTCTATACTTTGATAAAATCAGACAATTTGACTAATATCAAAATTAGAAAAACACAAATTTCCATAAGCTGATCCGAGTCTACAATAGACTCTATAAGCTAATTATTAAATTATAATCTTAGCATAATATAAACTCCAGGGCCATTCCAAAATAAACTCTTCAAACTAAGAAATCACAATGGATCTCTTATCTGAAGAAATCATTCAGAAATGCCACTTTGTATTATTTAGCTAAAATACACAATTGATGAGTAGTAAGTCTATCATTATTTCCCACTCATTTAACCTAATATTTATTATAGTTTCTTGAGTTTTGTGAATATTTTGATGTGTTTTGTGCTATTTTGTAGATAAATAAAGTTTCAGGACATTTGATCGGCGTAAACACACACGTATAACGCAAGCGTACGTATCGTTCAAGTAGTAAAAAAGAATCGATCCCACGAGGACTTAAAATCTTGTCTATTAATTTTTATAAGGTCAAATGATTACTAGTATCTAACAGGTTGTTTGATTGATTTGAAATGGCGACGATTCTAAATTTAAAAATAGACAAGTAGTAAATGAAAATTGGTTAAGGTTGATTTTAAGAAAATTCAATATTAAAAACTATCTAGGGTTGTGATTTATTCCAATATTATTTAAAGATGAAGTGGTTATCTTATAGTTGGGTAATATATCAATTTATTAACCTGGAACACTAAATTATGTAAAAGCCTCTTCCGATGGTCAATTACAAACACCTAGTATAACCCAATTGAACCATATGTCTATGTCAACCAAATTACCTAGATTCATTAAGTTCAAGTTCCAATTATGGCTACCCCCGCCCGACAGGTATATTCTTATCCTGTAAGGAAATCTATTAAATGGTTATCTATCCTCAAGGAAGATCGTGGGCTATTGAGTCTAAGGTCTTAAACTTAAAATCCCTATGTCTAGTTCATTTTAAGTTTACCTTATCAATTTTATTATTGGCCAATTAATAAAAAGGCATTAAGATTAAGACTCAATAAATAAATCTTTATATTACCCAAATTATAATCTAACCCCTTATAAACCCGTGATATTGAAATTCATCACAACCCTAGATAACTAACTTAGTTATGACACATAGCTAGGGCTAATGAAAACTAAAAGTAAAAACCATAAAATAAAAGTGCTGAAAAGTAATTGCGGTAAAAGCTTAAAAGTAAAATAAAATAAAAATGCTAAGGTAAAAAGAATTATTTCTACTACTACTAATTTAGATAATCTCACATAAAATAATATATAAACTTGTGATTATTACCAACCGACCAATCTGGCGGTATCTTGATTAAGTCAAATTGAGTCCAACCAGCTATAAAGGCGGAACCAAAATTAAATTTACCAACCGACCAATCAGGCGGTATCCTTGATTAGTCAGGTTTAAACCAGATTAAAATTAAATTACCAACCGACCAATCTGGCGGTATCCTGATTAAGTCAAATTAAGTCCAACCAGCCATAAAGGCGGAACCAAAATAAACCAGTCATAAAGGCGGAAAAGGAATTAAATTTACCAACCGACCAATCTGGCGGTATCCTTTCTTAATCAGGTTTAACTAGATTAAAATTAAATTACCAACTGACCAATATAGCAGTATCCCTTTTTAAGTCAAATTTTAAATAGTAAATATATTATTTTTAAGGGAGATTAATCTAAATAGCAATAGTAAAAGAATTACCTTTCACCCTAGCATAGGGAAGTTACCTCCTCATAGTGAATAGTAAAACCTGTAAAATAAAGAAAGTAAATTATTATTATTACAGAACGTAGTTAAAAATTACAAAACTAAATTAAAAGAAACTTAGAGAGAGAAGCACTCCCTAATTACATCAAAGAAGTGAGAGAATGGTACACTGAAATCTGAAATTTCGCGCTCTATTTATAGGCAAAATTCGGTTTCCCGCATCGCAATAGAAGCTGTGCTGTCTTGGCGTCGCGACGCCGGAATAGTGAGACGTGGCACAAGGACAGCTGACACACGTAGCGATTCGGATAAGAGGATAAGGTCGACACGTGTCATGGCGGCTAAGACTCAATTATTATGCTGACGTCATTGATGACGTGGCTCTGACGTGGCAAGGCGGCTGAGATCAATTGTCGGCACCATAAGATTGCGACACGTGTCGCTCTATGATTGGCTGATGATGACATGGCGCGTTGACTCGGTTGACCTGATGACGTGGATGATGATATGGCAAGACATGTGGCATAGTTGACTCGTTGACCGATGACGTGGCAATGACATAGGATGACACGTGGCACACGTGGCAATTGAGAGTGTCGACACCGTAGGATGATGACACTGGCACGACGCACGTTAGCAGATCGGCTGTGATGGTGACACGTGGCAAGGCGCATGTTAGCAAAGTCAAGCTTCTCAAATTCTGACCCGTTAACCCGGCGCACGTTAGCACTTTCGGCGTATTCTGGGCGTTGCGCCGCTGAAGGTACTGGCGTCGCGACGCCGGAAATTACCAAAATGCCCTTTTTGCTGATTTTCACAGTTTTGCTCCAAATCACCTCCAGAATGTCCTGAAACTTTATTTATCTACAAAATACAGCAAAACACATCAAAATATTCACAAGACTCAAGAAACTATACAAAATATGAGGATAAATGAGTGATAAATAGTGATAGATTTACTACTCATCACACCCCCAAACCTAACATTTTGCTAGTCCTCGAGCAAAACATAGAATAAAATAACATAAACATCTAAAATTAACTAAGCCACTTTCGTAGGGATCACACGGTTGCATTTAGCGTATGCAACAAGCCTTTAAACCCCTAGGTGTCCCTAGTGGACGAGTTGTAGTCTTGTGAGGGTTTACAGCAATGATACCCACAAACATTTTACAAAAGTAAAAAGGTAGTAAAACTAATGCACACAAAAGCAAAAAAAACAAGCGAAAAGAGAATAAAGAAGTTAGTGACTAATCAGGTGAAATTTCTACTCCAAGTTACTAGTTGTTTTGTTTCTTCTAAATTACCGAATAAGTAAATACTCCGATTATTTTTACCATTCTTCATATACACAGCTAACAAAATATTAAACAACTCATTTTTGCCCACAATAGTCATAAGTGCAGTTGATAAGAAAGTAATATTTTTGTCCTAAAGTTCTATCAGATTTCACATCTTTTGGTAGCAATGGAATAATTTTTCTCATTTTTCTGATTTTTCTTTGATTTTTTCTCATTTTTTTTTTATTTATATACAATATCTTCCATTATGTAGCGAGTGTTGGGTCGGTGGCTCCCAAACCAGTTGGCTTTAGGGCACCAGGTGTTGAGACACCCCTACGGACTTAATTACTCAGACTTCAGATATATATATTTTTGCAGCATTTTTGATCCATGTAGCGAGCTTTGGGTCAATGACTCCCAAACCAGTTGGTTTTAGGGCACTATGTGTTAAAACACCCTTACAGACTTAATAATCGGATCTCTGACGTTTTTTTTTTTTTTTTTTTTTTTTTTACTCCATTGCTTTTAGAGATGCTTCCTCCAATTAAACTAGAGAACTGAATATTACAAACTTTTCAATTTTAGCTCATGACCGTATGTTTCCATGTATGTTGATAATACCTGCCAACTGAGAATATGAAAATCCATTTTAGTTAGTGTTAAGGAGAATTCACAAATTAGATAATTCAAAATGAATAAACAAAAATTAACTTGTTTCAAAAATGGTTTGAGATACGTCTCAGGAGTGGAAACTCCTTACTCAGCTATCTCTTACCAATTTCACCTTTTTAGTTAAAATAAAAACTTAAAAATGCAAAATATTTTTGTAATTTTTGAAAAATTTTCAATTTTTTTGTATTTTTCGAAAAAAAAATTGAACTAAAAATAAAAACAACATACAACTAAAAACAAGATATTAATCAACTAATTCCCTCCCCCCAAACCTAAATGAGACATTGTCCCCAATGTCTTAAACAGTAGAAGAAGAGTTTAGACTATAATACCTGGTTAACTGAAATTCTACAGGAATTTAAAGGTTAAGATCCAGATTAACCCGACGTCTCTTACCACGATCGTCCTCAGACCAATTTATCTTTGATAGGATAGGGTCAACTTGTGGTTCATAGGCTATGAGTTGGTCAATTAGATCTGGAGCGGTTCTGGCAGTAAATAGAAGTTCTTTTAAAGGTTTTGATATGAACTCATTCCTTCGTACATCATCAAAAACACACAAAGAAAATCATAAATCCATCAACATTGTACAGCCCAATTGTTTCTCTGGTGTATGTTCAGGTTCGCCCAAGATAGTACAATAAAAATTTCTTCCAATGTACCCAAGCCACCTGGCAAAGCAATAAAAGCATCAGCACGGTAATCATTTCTACCAGTCGTTCAGACATACCTGGCACGATCAGTTCCTCTCCATTTGATGATTCAATAAGATTTGCCTCTGCCAAGGGTTTTGGGATGATTCCCAAAACTGACTGCCTCCTTCATGTACGGCCTTTGAAACGATCCCCATTAATCCAAAATTGCCTCCGCCATATATTAAGTGCATATTCCTTGTAGCTAATACTCGACCCAACTCCTGTGCCGCTTCTATGTATTGTGGTTTAGTACCAAACACTACTACCGCAAAACACACAAATGTTTTCAACTCGTCTTCTTGAAGTGGCTTCCATGTTTTACTTTTTTTCTTTCTCAACTCTGGATGACTTCAAAGGTGCAATGATGAGTTGATTTATAATACCCTGAAAGGGTGAGTAAAAATAGCACAAGTATCTTCCAAAGGACGATTAGTAGCAAAATAGTAAAATAGATCGTGATAGTCAACAGATCTGGATCCTGTCGGAGAAAATAAAAGAAAACAACAAAACAAATCACAATTATTAGGAAAAGACAAAGAGATATATAAATACAAAATTTACATCTTCATTAACGTCTATGCGTCAGGGACAAGCTTCCCATCCAATTTTCTTATAAATTGGCAAACCGGTCTTTTTGAGTCAGATTCCCAAGACTTTACTGTTGTCTTTCTTTTTGATATTGTGTATGCATCTGTGAAAGTCTATGTGAACATATCCACGGGGATGCGTCTCAAGAGTCGAAGATATATCATCTAAAGACTCCTTACTCAAGCCATCCCTAATGAATTTAATTTGTCTTCGCGATTAACAGACACCATTCCTAAAGAACGACAACGAGTATTGCAATTCCAACGTGCACATTTGTAACAAACACCCATTTGTTTAGCTCTTCGTTTCTTTGCATAGGTGCTTCTTCCAAAACAAGGCAGATGTGAAATAAAAGAATCAGAAGATTCACCTGCCAATCGGACTCGTGCTTCAATTACCCAACGAATGTCATTGGGCACACCATGGATTGTCAGTAGTCTCATCCGTTCCAAGCGAGCTTTGTAGACTTTCATCAGAGATTTTTGAGGGAGAGAAGGAAATTGCTTGTGAAGATTTGCGAGAGCTTCTTCCATCTTGAAATGACTTAATCTGCAAAAACTAAACACACAAAATTAAATCACACCAAATCACAATATATACAAAAATTGCATGGGTTGCCTCCCTGCGAGCGCTAAGTTTAATCGTCGTCAGCTAGACGTGACTTTTCGAACATTTATGCTGGATCTGAAAGTGTGACACTTTCTTTTTGTCGCTCAAATGATTCTCCCCAGTAGTGCTTGACACGCTGACTGTTAACTTTGAATGTGTTGTTGGTATTGGGATCCAGTAACTCAACAGCTCCATATGGTAAAACCTGAGTGATCACAAATGGTCCAGACCATCTAGATTTTAACTTTCCAGGGAAAAGTTTTAACCTCGAGTTGTACAACAACACCTGCTGCCTTGGTTCCAACTGTCTGTGAACTATTTTTCGG
Organism: Zanthoxylum bungeanum; assembly: GCA_019454045.1. Taxonomy (NCBI): domain Eukaryota; kingdom Viridiplantae; phylum Streptophyta; class Magnoliopsida; order Sapindales; family Rutaceae; genus Zanthoxylum; species Zanthoxylum bungeanum. Next base: position 43,921 of record SKCR01012889.1, read on the forward strand.
TCATGCCATTTTTTGGTCTTTTCCTTGTACAATTTGGCATTCTCATAAGCCTGTAGGCGAAATTCCTCCAATTCATTGAGTTGGTGAAATCTTTTCTCTCCTGCAGCTTGTGAATCAAGATTTAACTTCTTCAGTGCCCAGTACGCCTTGTGTTCAAGCTCAACTGGCAGATGGCACGCTTTCCCAAACACCAATCGATATGGAGACATACCAATGGGTGTCTTGTAAGCTGTTCGGTAGGCCCATAATGCATCATCTAGTTTTGTAGACCAGTCCCTCCTTGTAGATCCAACGGTTCTTTCTATGATTCTCTTGATCTCCCTGTTTGAAACCTCAACCTGTCCATTTGACTGTGGATGGTAAGCTATGGCAATCTTGTGAGTAACTCCATATTTGGATAGGAGTGCATCAAAGTATCTGTTGCAGAAATGTGAGCCACCATCACTGATAATTGCCCGAGGTGTTCTGAATCGAGTGAAAATGTTCTTTTTCAGGAATTTGATCACTACTTTTGAATCATTGGATGGCAGTGCAATTGCTTCAACCCATTTGGAGACGTAGTCTACAGCAACTAAGATGTACAAGTTTCCAAATGATGGAACAAATGGTCCCATGAAATCATACCCCACACATCGATATCTCACTTCCAGAATGTTTTGCAACGGTCCTTCATTTCTTCTTGAAATATTCCATGTTCTCTGGCACCTGTCACATTGAAAAGCAAAAGATAAGCATCTTTAAAAAGTGTGGGCCAGAACAAACCTGATTGAAGAACTTTTGCTGCAGTTTTGTTTCCGCTGAAGTGTCCGCCGTATGGTGATGAATGACAGTGTTGCAGAACACTGTTGACCTCCTCATGTGGAACACAACGTCTCAATAATTGATCAGCACATCGTTTAAAACAGGTACGGTTCATCCCAGACATAGTTTTGACTTCTTTGAAGAATTTCTTCCGTTGCTGAGTTGATGTCCATTCCAACGGCCATTTTCCTGATACAATATAATTGACATAGTCAGCATACCAAGGGACTTCCTGCTGTTTCATGGAAAACGTTGTTCATAATGTTGATATGAGTCTTTGTCTTGTATTATCAGTTCTTTTTCAGCTGTTCTCCATTCTCGAGCCTCGATAAGTGATCTGCCACCTGATTTTCTGTTCCTTTCCTGTCTCGAATCTCCACGTCGAATTCTTGCAAAAGAAGTATCCAACGGATCAATCTGGGTTTGGCATCTTTCTTTGTGATCAGATATTTAATTGCTGAATGATCTGTGTAGACCACCACTTTGGGACCCAGCAGATAGGAGCGGAATTTGTCAAAAGCGTACACAACTGCTAGCAACTCCTTTTCAGTGGTTGTGTAGTTGAGTTGAGCTTCATTCAGAGTTCTGCTGGAGTAGTAAATGGTGTAGAAAATCTTTGCTTTGCGTTGTCCCAAAACTGCACCTACAGCAAAATCACTAGCATCACACATTACCTCGAATGGAAGAGTCCAATCTGGTGCTACAATGATGGGGGTAGAAACCAGCTTCTGTTTTAAGATCTCGAAAGCTTCCTGACATTCTTTGGTGAAGTTGAAAGACACATCATTTTCCAGAAGATTGCAAAGAGGTTTGGCAATCTTGGAAAAGTATTTGATAAATCTCCTGTAAAAACCTGCATGTCCAAGAAAACTCCGAATTCCTTTGACAGATGTTGGTGGAGGTAGTTTCTCAATTGTCTCGATCTTTGCTTTGTCTACCTCGATTCCTTTTTGTGAGATCCGGTGTCCAAGAACAATGCCTTCCTGTACCATGAAATGGCATTTCTCCCAATTGAGTACCAGGTTTATATCTTCGCACCTTTGTAATACATGTTCCAAATTTGGCAAACAATGGTCAAAAGAATCTCCAAACACAAAAAATCATCCATAAAACCTCCATACTCTGCTCCAGCATGTCTGAGAAAATGGCCATCATGCAACGCTGAAATGTGGCGGGGGCATTACATAATCCAAATGGCATCCTGTGGAAAGCAAAAGTACCATAGGGACATGTAAAAGTAGTTTTCTCCTGATCTTCTGGGGCAATGGCAATCTGATTGTACCCTGAATATCCGTCAAGAAAGCAATAGAACTCATGTCCCGCCAGTCTGTCTAACATCTGGTCAATGAATGGTAGCAGAAAATGGTCCTTTCTCGTGGCTTTGTTCATTCTGTAATCCATGCATACTCTCCATCCAGTCACCGTTCTTATTGGAATCAGCTTTTCTTTTCATTAGTGACAACAGTAATTCCTCCTTTCTTTGGTACACACTGCATAGGACTTACCCAGTGCTGTCTGAGATGGGGTAAATGATGCCAGCATCCAACCATTTGATGATTTCTTTCTTCACGACTTCCTTCATGATTGGATTGAGTCTCCGTTGATGCTCCCTGTGGGTTTGTACTCATCGTTCATCAAGATTTTGTGCATGCAAAATGATGGACTAATGCCTCGAATGTCTGCTATAGCCAGCCAATGGCTTTTTGTGTTCTCGTAACACTCTCCGTAGCTTTTCTTCCTGCTCCAAGTTAGTGAAGAAGAAATAATACAGGTAATTCAGAAGAGTTTCCAAGAAATGCATACCTGAGATGGCTCGGAAGTAACTTTAGTTCCAGCTATGGTGGTTCTTAATCGAAGGCTTGGTTCGATCTTTCTTTGGCAGTTCCAAGCTTTCAACTGGTGGTATTGCTTTGAATCGGAATGGTTGTCAAGGTAGTTGATACATTCCAAGATTTCAGCATCTAGTTCGTTGTCTGTCATGTTGGTGATGCAAGCTTCAAGTGTATCCGTGGGATTTGGCTCAGTATTCTGAACAATACTATCAACAACATCAACTCTAAAGCATTCTTCTTCTTCCTTTTCATTGCTCGGGAATTTCATGGCTTTGAAAACATTAAATGTCACTTCTTGGTCCTGCACTTTCATGGTTAGTTCTCCTTTTTGCACATCAATTATAGTTTTACCTGTAGCCAAAAATGGTCTTCCAAGAATGATAGGTACTTCTTTCTCTTCTTCCATGTCAAAATGATGAATCTGCTGGAAGGATTAGTTTGTCAACTTTAACCAGCACATTTTCCACGACTCCTTTCGGAAATGCGAGTGTTCGATCAGCAAGTTGCAAAGATACTGAGGTAGGCATTGCTTCTCCAATCTGTAGTTTCCTATAAATAGAAAAAGGCATTAAATTAACACTGGCACCTACTATCACATAAGCCTTACCGATATAATGTTCTCCAATGGTGCATGGAACTGTGAAACTGCCAGGATCTTTCAACTTCGGGGAAGTTTCCTCTGAATGATGGCGCTGCATTCTTTCGTCAAAGCTACTGTCTCGTAGTCTCCCCAATCTCCGTTTTCGTGAAAGAATGTCTTTCATGAATTTGACATAACTACGGGCATTTGTTCCAAGGCTTCTTCTGCAAATGGTATGTTAATGTGCAGCTTTTTGAAAATCTCCAAGAAACGAGCAAATTGTTTGTCCAGTTTATTTTTCTGAAGATGCTGAGGAAAAGGTGGTGGTGGAGTGTTTTGTTCTGGTTCTTTTTCCTTTGCTTCTTTTTCTTCTTTCATCTGTTTCTCGGCTTCTTTTGGAACTTCTTCTTGGGACATTTGGATTCCAACATCTTTGTTTATCTCAGTACCACTCTTTAAGGTAATGGCTTGACATTGTTCATTCCCTCAGTTCCTTGGATTTGGTTCTGTGTTGCTGGGAAGATTACCTGGCGGTCTGTAACTCTGAGCATTGGCCAGTTGTCCGATTTGATTCTCCAGTGCTTTGATGGAAGCTGATTGACTCTGAATCATGGCTTCATATCTTTTTAATTGAGCTAGCATCTCTGCCATTACTGGTTCATTTGTCTGCTCCTGGCTTTTGTTCTGTTGCTGGAATCCAGGTGGTGGATAGTTCTTTTGCCCTGAATTATTGCTCCATGAAAAATTAGGATGATTCCTCCACCCTGGGTTGTAGGTGTTGGAATATGGATTGTTCTCCTGTCTGTTGAAATTGTTGACATAATTCACCGTCTCTTCAAGTTGGTGTGGTTCTGGTGCTCCTCCATATGGTGAACTTGTGGATCCAGTGGTGCTTTGAGTGTTGAGAGTCTCCATAAATTTGCATATCTGATCCAGCTTGGTGTTGACTGCTGTATTAGCTCCAACTTCATAAATTCCTGCAATTCTTTGAATCAGACTTCTTTCTGTTGGCCACAATGAATTATTGTTGGCCATTTCTTCAATTAGGTCCCAGGCTTGATCTTCTCCTTTTGCCATTAAAGCTCCTCCAGCAGCAACATCGATTGTGGTTCTCATCAGTCCAGAAAGTCCATTATAGAAAGTTTGGACTTGAAGCCATTTTGGAATCTCATGGTGAGGACATTTCCGGAGCAAATCTTTGTATCTTTCCCAAGCTTCGTACAGGGATTCTGAATCTTGCTGTACAAAAGATGTGATGTCATTCCTCAGTTTTGCTGTTCTGGCTGGTGGAAAGTATTTTTTGCAAGGAATTTTGTGGCTAGATCGTTCCAAGTTGTATGGATCCAGCTGGTAGTGAATGTAGCCAGCTTTTGCTCTGTCTTTCAGGGAATATGGGAAAACTCGTAGTCTCATTGCTTCTTCTGATGCTCGGTTGTAGTTGAAAGTGCCGCAAACTTCCGGGAAGTTGCTGATGTGAGCATTAGGATCTTCAGTTGCATTTCCTCCAAACTGCACTGTCTGCTGAATCATCTGAATGCAAGTTTTGATGTCACCCGCATTTGCTGGTAAAGGAGGAAGTACAATACACGAAATGAGGCCATCTACCACCGGAATGGTTCTGTCTCGAATGGGAATTGGTGGTGCAACCTCTAAAGGTTCAGGTTCCATGTTGATTAAGGCTTCTGGCCTTCTCGCCTTTCCCTTCTCAACTGTCTGATGGTTCTTTCAATTTCTGGGTCAAAAGCGGTCGGAGTTCAAAGCTTCTGGTTCGTCTCATGAAGTTTCTGAGAACCTGTAAACACAAGAAAACAGAAATAATAAGTAAAAAAAAATTAGATACAAGTAACGAATCTAACTCGTAAACTAATAGTAAAAGATAAATAAGTCCCCGGCAACGGCGCCAAAAACTTGACCAGCGTAAACACACACGTATAACGCAAGCGTACATATCGTTCAAGTAGTATAAAAAAAGAATCGATCCCACGAGGACTTAAAATCTTATCTATTAATTTTTATAAGGTCAAATGATTACTAGTATCTAACAGGTTGTTTGATTGATTTGAAAAGGTGAAGATTCTAAATTTAAAAATAGACAAGTAAATGAAATTGTTTTAAGGTTGATTTTAAGAAAATTCAATATTAAAAACTATCTAGGGTTGTGATTTATTCCATATTATTTAAAGATGAAGTGGTTATCTTATAGTTGGGTAATATATCAATTTATTAACCTGGAACACTAAATTATGTAAAAGCCTCTTCCGATGGTCAATTACAAACACCTAGTATAAACCAATTGAACCATATGTCTATGTCAACCAAATTACCTAGATTCATTAAGTTCAAGTTCCAATTATGGCTACCCCCGCCCGACAGGTATATTCCTATCCTGTAAGGAAATCTATTAAAGGGTTATCTATCCTCAAGGAAGAATGTGTGTGCTATTGAGTCTAAGGTCTTAAACTTAAAATCCCTATGTCTAGTTCATTTTAAGTTTACCTTATCAATTTTATTAGTTGCCAATTAATAAAAAGGCATTAAGATTAAGACTCAATAAATAAATCTTTATATTACCCAAATTATAATCTAACACCTTATAAACCCGTGATATTGAAATTCATCACAACCCTAGATAACTAACTTAGTTATGACACATAGCTAGGGCTAATGAAAACTTAAAAGTAAAAAACCATAAATAAAAGTGCTGAAAAGTAATTGCGGTAAAAGCTTAAAAGTAAAATAAAATAAAAATGTTAAGGTAAGAGGAATTATTTCTACTACTACTAATTAGATAATCTCCCAGAAAATAATATATAAACTTGTGATTATTACCAACCGACCAATCTGGCGGTATCTTGATTAAGTCAAATTGAGTCCAACCAGCCATAAAGGCGGAACCAAAATTAAATTTACCAACCGACCAATCTGGCGGTATCCTTGATTAGTCAGGTTTAAACCAGATTAAAATTAAATTACCAACCGACCAATCTGGCGGTATCCTGATTAAGTCAAATTAAGTCCAACCAGCCATAAAGGCGGAACCAAAATAAACCAGCCATAAAGGCGGAAAGGAGGAAAAAATAAATTACCAACCGACCAATCTGGCGATATCCTTTCTTAATCAGGTTAACCAGATTAAAATTAAATTACCAACCGACCAATATAGCGGTATCCCTTTTTAAGTCAAATTTTAAATAGTAAATATATTATTTTTAAGGGAGATTAATCTAAATAGCAATAGTAAAAGAATTACCTTTCACCCTAGCATAGGGAAGTTACCTCCTCATAGTGAATAGTAAAAACTGTAAAATAAAGAAAGTAAATTATTATTATTACAGAACGTAGTTAAAAATTACAAAACTAAATTAAAAGAAATTTAGAGAGAGAAGCACTCCCTAATTACATCAAAGAAGTGAGAGAATGGTACACTGAAATCTGAAATTTCGCGCTCTATTTATAGGCAAAAAATTCGGTTTCCCGCGTCGCGACGCTGAAGGTCTTGGCGTCGCGACGCCGGAATAGTGAGACGTGGCACAAGGACAGCTTGACACGTAGCGATTCGGATAAGAGGATAAGGTCGACACGTGTCATGGCGGCTAAGACTCAATTATTATGCTGACGTCATTGATGACGTGGCTCTGACGTGGCAAGGCGGCTGAGATCAATTGTCGGCACCATAAGATTGCGACACGTGTCGCTCTATGATTGGCTGATGATGACATGGCGCGTTGACTCGGTTGACCTGATGACGTGGATGATGATATGGCAAGACATGTGGCATAGTTGACTCGTTGACCGATGACGTGGCGATGACATAGGATGACACGTGGCACACGTGGCAATTGAGAGTGTCGGCACCGTATGATGATGACACGTGGCACGGCGCACGTTAGCAGATCGGCTGTGATGGTGACACGTGGCAAGGCGCATGTTAGCAAAGTCAAGCTTCTCAAATTCTGACCCGTTGACCCGGCGCACGTTAGCACTTTCGGCGCATTCTGGGCGTTGCGCCGCTGAAGGTACTGGCGTCGCGACGTCAGAAATTACCAAAATGCCATTTTTTGCTGATTTTCATAGTTTTGCTCCAAATCACCTCCAGAATGTCCTGAAACTTTATTTATCTACAAAATACAGCAAAACACATCAAAATATTCACAAGACTCAAGAAACTATACAAAATATTAGGATAAATGAGTGAGAAATAGTGATAGATTTACCACTCATCAACATTCTGGGGGTGATTTGGGACAAAACAGGAAAAATTGACAAAAGGGCATTTTGCTCATTTTTTGGCGTCGCGAAGCCTAACGTGCGCCGTACCTCTGCTAATGTGCGCCTGGTCAACGAGTCAGAATTTGAAAAGTTTGACTTTGCTAACGTACGTCATGCCACGTGTCACCATCCCAACAACTTGCTAACATGAGCCGTGCCACGTGTCATCATCCTACAGTGCCGACAATCGCCATCGCCAAGTGTGCCATGTGTCATTCCACGTGTCAGCCACATCATTATCCACATCAGTAGTTGACCAAGTCAAAGTGCCATGTCAGCGCTACGTCATCGCCACGTCAGCATAATTATTGGGCATCCAGCCACCTTGCCACGTGTCGCCTTATCCTCTTATCTGAATCGCCACGTGTCAAGCCGAGAGTAGCCACGCAAAAAGGATTCGGCATCGCAACGCCAAAGCCCTTGGCGTCGCGACGTCCGAGGCTTACCGAGGCCTATAAATAGAGCATCAAATTTCAGTTTTAGGTGTACCATTCCCTCTAAATTCTCTGATGTAAATAGGGAGCTTCTTCTTAGTTTCTTTCAATTTCAGTTTTGTAATTAATTTTAATTATGTTATGTAATAGTAATAATAATTCTATTTTTTCTAATAGTAATTTATTTTTATTTTCACTATTTTTCTTTTCAACTATGAGGAGGTAACTTCTCCCTGCTAGGGTGAAAGGTAATTCTTTTACTATTGCTATTTAGAGTAATCTCCCTTAAATATAGTATATAAACTATTTAAAACCTGACTTAATTAGGATACCACCATATTGGTCGGTTGGTTATTCATTTTAAATTGGTTAAACCTGACTTAATGAGGATACCGCCAGATTGGTCGGTTGGGAATTAAATTTCTTACCGTCATTATGGCTAGTTTATTTTGGTTCCGCCTATATGGCTGGTTTATTTTGGTTCCGCCTATATGGCTCGATTATGGAAAAATATTACCGCCTTAATGGCTGGTTGGACTTAATTTGACTTAATCAGGTTACCGCCTATATGGCTGGTTGGTAAAATTATCACAAGTATATATATTATATTAAGGGAGATATCTAAATAGTGAATAGTAGAAGTTAATTCATTTTACCTTAGCATTTTATTTTATTGCAATTTATTTTACCGCATTTACTTTTTAGCAATTTTACTTTATGTCTTTTAAGTTTTTACCAGCCCTAGTTATGTGTCGTAACTAAGTTAGTTATCTAGGGTTGTGATAAATTCTAATATCACCGGTTTATGAGGGGTTAGATTTTAGTTTGGGTAATATAAAGATTTATTTATTGAGTCGTACTCTTAATGCTTTTTATTAACTGGTCACTAATAAAATTGACTAGGTAAACTTAAAATGAACTAGACATAGGGATTTTAAGTTTAAGACCTTAGACTCAATAGCCCACGATCTTCCTTAAGGATAGATAACCCTTTAATATATTTCCTTACAATATAGGAATACACCTGTCGGGCGGGGGTAGCCAAATTGGAACTTAATCTTAATGAATCCAGGTAATTTGGTTGACATAGACATATGGTTCAATTAGGATTAAACTGGGTATTTGTAATTGACCATCAGAAGAGGCTTTTGCATATTTAGTGTTCCAAGTTAATAAATCAATATATTACCCAACTTTAAGATAACCACTTTATCTTTAAAAAGATATTTGAAGAAATCACAACCCTAGATAGTTTTATAAATTTGAATTTTTCTCAACCTACTTTTATGCAATTTTATTTACTTGTTTTTAAATTTAGAATCATCGCCATTTCAAATCAATCAAACAACTTGTTAGATACTAGTAATTACTTGACCTCATAAAATTAATAGATTAGGTATTAAGTCCTCGTGGGATCGATACTTTTTATACTACTTGAACGATACGTGCGCTTGCCTTATACGCGTGTGTAAGCACCGGTCAAGTTTTTGGCACCGTTGTCGGGGACTTATTTATCTTTCATTATTAGTTTTGAGGTTAGATTCATCTAAATTTTCTTTTTACTTTTTTTCATTTTATTGGTTTCAGGTTCTTAGATCCTTCATGAGAACGAAACAGAAGCTTTGAACTCCGACCGCTTGACCCAGAAATTGAAAGTATATGGGGTTTTAGGGGCAAAATCCGGTAACGCAGCGGAAGCGGTGGAAAATCAAATTTTCTGCTTTCAAAACTTTTTCTCGGATTAATAAATAAACATATTTATTTAATTGTCCAAAAATCAATTTATGAAATAAAGTTCAATAAATCATATTTAAGTGAATTTACCGAATTACCCTTACACTTGGTATTTTGTTCATTTTATTCCGAAATTGATCAAATCAATTTTGAATGATTCTAAATCATTTCTAAGATGAACTTAGCATGTTCAAAACATTAAAACACCAAGGGAACCAAAAATTCCCAAAAATCTCATTTTGGCCGTGAGCCTCATTAGGGTACCAAATTGTGCATTTTGTCATTTCATGCTTCAAAACACATCAAGATGTAATCCAATCAACATGAAACTTTATATGCATCATATAGAAATCCTTATACACAACATAAATGAAAAGCCCCAAATTTGGATGAGGTCTTAAACCCTAATTTTTCAAATTCTTCAAAATGAACAAATTAGACCAAATTGTTTAAATCAATTGCTTCAATCATGTTTCTTCCATCCAACCAAAGTCTCAACACAATGAAACAACTCAAGATCAAATCTAGGTCATTTAAGAGTGGGTCAACAACTCTAGATTAGCAACTAAGTTTCCAAAACTATAAAAGAATACTTATAACTACAATAGCCACAAGCTTCCATCATTATACATGCTCAACACTTTCACCAAACTTTCATTCACCAAAAACACAAAGAATAAAGAAAATAATAACATGATAACATCACAAGAAGTAGCCTAGAACACAAGGAACATTTTCCTCTCTAATAGTAAGTTGAGAAAACTTACTAAATCCAAGCTTTTCTTTGGTTTTTCCTTTCTTCTTCTCTAGCTTCTTTAGTTTTCTTTTAATGGAGTTTAGGTTAGAAATTGTATTAGGTTAGAAACCAAATGAAATGAAAAACAATTTATACTTGTCTCACTTTAGCCTTGGCCGAATTTGGCCAAGCCAAATACAAGAATATAAATTTCATTTTCATTTGATTTTAATTTGATCAACTTGATTTAAATATCTAAAAACACTTTATAGATATTTTAATTAAGTCAACAAATGCAACTAAATCATTTTAAATCAAATATCCAAAGTTAAGATATTATATTTTAATTAATTTAGTCATTTAACAATTAAATAATTAATTGATTAATTAAATACAAATATATTAAATATATGTATTATATTTACATTAAATATCAAATACATATATTCATTTAGGATATTAGTCAAATATCTCAATTTGACTATTAATTAATGTGTATTTAAATTAATCAAGTATTAAATGTAAATACACAATAATTAATCAAATGACTATCAGGTCCCTTTAGCACGTATCTTGCGTTTAACCTTTAAACGACTTTATAAATAATCAATATTATTTATAAATGTTGCTCTAGTGCTCTAAGAGTTTGTTTCATTATTAAGACTCTCTAGATTCAAGTATATCTGTCACGAAATCCAATTTTGTATCCATAATTTGTCCACCCGTAAATTATGACGATCACAGATAATCTCGCTGAATCATACAGGTCGAGGTCATGGAAAATGTATAATTCCTCCGTCACAGGTATCCGGATAAATCCCAGAGATATAGCTGTAAAAGTCAAATCTCTATGGGGATTATCCAGTCGACTATTCTATTAGCAATCTCTAAAAGAATGTTTAGAACTAGCTTCTAAACTTTACCACGAGCCCATGGTTTTATCTGATTGCTAATCATATGGAATACATATGCTCTGATACACAGAACTGACGGATCCTATCTTGATACACATAGGACACCCTGAGGATCTATCTACACCCAACGAACAGGCGGATGTCTGATCTAAATAGATCGGTGACGTGATTGTCATCTAAGTGTAGAAGATATCTCATGTGCCCACAATGACATCTCAAGTCTAAGAATCACAAGTGCTACTCAACCCGAGAAGATTCTTATTGACGTTGGTGTACCACCCATTAAGAATCTTCAGTGAGTCGTTCAGTGTTTATACGCTATAAACACCTACACGTCTATACTAGTCTCCAAGACTTATGGTTCATTGAGAAACCATTGGAATCATATATTCCAATATACGAACTTTCTTTTCTCTTCCAATTCCTTATTATTTCTATTAATTTCATATCTAAAACTAAATTAAAACTTAATCCAACACGTTTTTAATATCCAATCCCAAGGAAATCATTGAACAATATACTTACAAATTTCTTCTGTTGCTCTCGGCTTCTAATTCTTCTCCCTCTGGTTCTCTTTGTTTGTTCAACCACCGAGAAAAAAGAGAGAGAATCGAAGAATCTGAAAGTTGAAACAGGCGTGACTCTCTCTCTAAAAGCTCCGTTCCTTCTCTCTTCTCACCTTCTCTCGTCTTTTTCATTTTTTTGTCCTCCTGTTCTGTGTGCGTGTGTGCTGGGTATTATAGAAACGTGTGTGTGTAGTTTGCTCTGTGTGTATATTACTGTGACAGTGTGTGTATCTTATATACACACGTGTGTGTGTTATAAATGAGTGGTGCGAGTATAATAAAAATCTAAATTTGTATATATTAATTTAGTGTGTAGAAAAATCTAGAGTTATTTTTATATATATAAATAGTAATTAATTAATTTCCATTTTTAACCCTTTTCTATTCTTTTAAAAAAAGTTCTCATTTATAATAACAATTAACCTCGCATTCGGACTCGGTCTCACGAGCAAAAATAAATTCACGTGATCTCGCAAAGATAGCCCGAGTCGTTACAATTTGATACTAAATCCATGTCATACTGTCACCATATGCATAAATGACACTCCAGTTAGCTTAAGTATGCAAATTAAATCAAATCTAAACTTAGGATTTCATAAGTTTTGAATTGGGGAAAGGGGCTAATCAAGGGATTTCAAAAATTCATGGGAAATTGAAATAAAGACTTACCAGATTGGGAAGTTGCTTGAGATAATCGAAAAAACCCCTCTAGGCTTGACAATCTCTATGGCTCTCTCTCTCGGTATCTTCTTCTACTCCGTTTTGGTCTTCTTCTTCTCCCCTTCTCTTCCTTTTTTCTGCGTCTTTCATTCTTCTTCTCGTTTCAGGCTTCAGTGTGAAATGTGTTTTTATTTTTTTTTGTAAAATTAAAATGTGGTGTCTATATATTTTTAATGAGTCACGTGTGTGTTATATAAATATGAGAATGTGTGTGTGGTCTGCTGTATATATAATACATGTGCAAGTGGTGTTAAAAATATCTGAATTTCTTTTCTTCTTTTTCTTTCTTTCCTTTTTTTTTCTTTTTTTTTTAGTTACTAAATTCCTATTTGGACCTTTCTAGATAATTCTGCAAAGGTTCCTATTTATAATAACAATTGTTCTCGCATTCAACTCAACCTCTCTCGTGAATAAAATTTACGCTAGTATTCTAAAATAACCCGAGATATTACACTTCCCAATGTCAATTACAAGTTATGTTGTAACTGTGCACTACGTTGTAAATCATGGGGCCTTTGTCTAATATATATACATATCACTAAACTAGATTTAGTTTCAATCTAATCAATCTAATCAAAATTAGATCGAATACTTATATAAAAGGCAAGATGTGCTTCCATTAAAATAGTAATATTATGGAAAAATGTATTTTTTGTATTCATGAATTGAACATAAATACGATCGGGATTGGCTCTCAGAGCACCAACCCTAACAATTTCTCCCATTTGCTCTAGTTCTAATCTATGATATCATATACACATCATAATGTGTATCACATACTCATGGCCCTCAAGAACTCACGTAGCGCTTAAGAGGTAGGTAACAACAAGTAAGCCCGCTATGACATGTTGAGTTTGTCCAACAAACACAATCATTTTCCTGAGCAAGCATCATTCATATTTTTGTAGAAACTAAGTTCTACATAAATATAACTCAGATGCCATATCAACATTGTGCTTCAGCTAGTAAATTGTCTAAGTATTTATGGATCAAATCCAAAATAGTTTATAGACAACCGCAAACACAACACTAATAACAAACTTCTAATCTTCGAGGTCACTATGCAACTTCATAAGTCAATACTTCATAAGTTACAACTAACTCCACTCTTGTAGTGGAATCATCTGTGACACTCGCACTGCATCTTTTCTGACTCTTTATGACGTAGACTGTCTAACGTCATAATTAGACTCAAAACTAATCTAACCCTAATGGTTGCGAATCCATTCCTCATTAATTAGAAACTCGTCCTTAATATCTCAAAGATAATAAAGAACATGTTTCAAGACTCATCTTATGGTCTAGAGGATATCAAAATAACTCGTAACAATTACGATTAAATTGATATCTCTAATCTCACTCAACATAGTATTCATTATGCCATCATCCTATAATGCATAAGATTAATTAGACATTCTAATCAATATTTCTTCCGAAAAAATGAATCATCCTTTATGAAAGATGAATACTATATATAAGACACCTAACTGTCAAACAGTTATACTAACTGTCATATAGATAGTATTGTTACGTCCAAGAGTATCTCACAAGTCTCTTAGTTTTATAACTTATATAAAACTTTATATTAAATATAATAGAGACTACTCTAACCGTTTTAAATGAGAAAACAAGACTGAGGTAAACATTTTTACCTCAGAAACATCTCATTATTACATTAATAATGACAATGTCATTATGATGTAAAATACTAGAAAGAAATTTGTATGCTCCTACTAACCCTTCAATCCAATATATATTCTCTATGCTTTGATAAAATCAGACAATTTGACTAATATCAAAATTAGAAAACACAAATTTCCATAAAGCTGGTCCGAGTCTACAATAGACTCTATAAGCTAATATATTAAATTATAATCTTAGCATAATATAAACTCCAGGGCCATTCCAAAATGAACTCTTCAAACTAAGAAATCACAATGGATCTCTTATCTGAAGAAACCATTCAGAAATGCCACTTTGTATTATTTAGCTAAAATACACAATTGATGAGTAGTAAATCTATAATTATTTCCCACTCATTTAACTTAATATTTTGTATAGTTTCTTGAGTTTTGTGAATATTTTGATGTGTTTTGTGCTATTTTGTAGATAAATAAAGTTTCAGAACATTCTGGAGATGATTTGGGACAAAACAGGAAAAATTGACAAAAAGGGCATTTTGGTTATTTTTTGGCATCGCGAAGCCTAACGTGCGCCGTACCTCTGCTAATGTGCTCCTGGTCAACGAGTCAGAATTTGAAAAGTTTGACTTTGCTAACGTACGTCATGCCACGTGTCACCATCCCAGCAACTTGCTAACATGAGCTGTGCCACGTGTCATCATCCTATAGTGCCGACAATCGCCATCGCCAAGTGTGCCACGTGTCATTCCACGTGTTAGCCACATCATTATCCACATCAGTAGTTGACCAAGTCAAAGTGCCATGTCAGCGCTATGTCATCACCACGTCAGCATAATTATTGGGCATCCAGCCACCTTGCCATGTGTCGCATTATCCTCTTATCTGAATCGCCACGTGTCAAGCCAAGAGTAAGCCACGCAAAAAGGATTCGGCATCGCGACGCCAAAGCCCTTGGCGTCGCGATGTCCGAGGCTTACCGAGGCCTATAAATAGAGCATCAAATTTCAGTTTTAGATGTATCATTCCCTCTAAATTCTCTGATGTAAATAGGGAGTTCTCTTCTTAGTTTCTTTCAATTTCAGTTTTTTAATTAATTTTAATTATGTTATGTAATAGTAATAATAATTCTATTTTTTCTAATAGTAATTTATTACAAAACTGAAGATTCTTATTGACGTTGGTGTACCATCCATTAAGAATCTTCAATGAGTCGTTCAGTGTTTATCCGCTATAAACACCTACACGTCTATAGTAGTCTCCAAGACTTATGGTTCATTGAGAAACCATTGGAATCATATATTCCAGTATACGACATGTACCAGTCTCAATGGGTTTACTTTACTGACCTAGTAGTGTAAACCTTGACCAGGAATAATCTGAGAATGACAACGTCATGATACTACTCAATGTCAGTTGCGACGCTTTTGCAACAGTATCATGACTAATCATTCTAAGGTCATTACATCTTTACCATATAAAAAGATAGATTATATTATAGAAACTGTATATATTATTCATAATAATAATGTTTTACAGAAGTATTCTCAAATAAATACAACCGGGAATTGGCGCTCTGAGCACCAACCCCAACAGAAAGAACCATCAAACAGTTGAGAATGGAAAGGAGAGAAGGCCAAGAAGTAATTGTTAACATTGAACCTGAACCTTTAGAGGTTGCACCGCCAATTCCCATTAGAGACAAAACTATTCCGGTGGTTGATGGCCTCATTTCATGTATTGTACTTCCTCCCTTACCAGCAAACACAGATGACATCAAAACTTGCATTAGATGATTCAACAGTCAGTACAGTTTGGGGGAAAAGCAATTGAAGATCCTAATACCCACATCAGCAATTTCTTGGAAGTTTGCGGTACTTTCAATTCCAACTGAGAAGCTGAAGAAGTAATGAGACTATGTGTTTTTCTATACTCCTTGAAGGACAGAGCTAAAGCTTGGCTACATTCACTACCTGCAGGTTCCATCAGAACTTGGAACACTTTAGCCACCAAATTTCTTGCAAAGTACTTTCCACCAGCTAGAACTGGAAAGCTGAGGAATGACATCACATCCTTTATGCAACAAGAATCGAAAACTCTTTACGAAGCTTGGGAAAGGTACAAAGATTTCCTCCGAAAATGTCCTCACCATGAAATTCCAAAATGGCTTCAAGTCCAAACATTCTATAATGGACTTTCTGGACTGATGAGAACCACAATTGATGCTGCTGCTGGAGGAGCTTTGATGGCAAAAGGAGAAGATCAAGGTTGAGACCTAATCGAAGAGATGGCCAACAATAATTCCTTGTGGCCAACAGAAAGGAGTATGATCCAAAGAATTGCAGGAATTTATGAAGTTAGCAGTCAGTGCCAAACTGGATCAAATATGCAAATTCATGGAGACTCTCGGCATGCAAAGCAACAGTGCATCCACAAGTTCACCATATGGAGGAGCACCATAACTAAACCAACATGAAGAAACTGTGAATTATATCAACAATTTAAACAGACAGGGGAACAATCCATATTCCAACACCTACAACCTAGGGTGGAGAAATCATCCCAATTTCTCATGGAGCAACAATTCAAGGCAAAAGAACTATCCACCACCTGGATTCCAGCAACAGAACAAAAGCCAAGAGTTTGAAAAAGAACCAGAAATGAAAGAATGGATTGCAGAGATGTTCAAAAAGCAACAAGTAGCATATGATGCTATATTTCAAAGCCAATCAGCTTCTATCAAAGCACTGGAGAATCAGATTGGACAACTGGCCAATGCTTAGAGTTACAGACCACAGGTAATCTTCCCAGCAATACAGAACCAAATCCAAGGAAACGAGGAAAGGAACAATGTGAAGCCATCACCTTAAAAAGTGGTACTGAAATCAAAAAATATGTTGGAATCAAGACAACCATTGAAGATGTTCCAAAAGAAGAAAATCAACAGATGGAGGAAAAAGAAACAAAGGAAAAAGAAGCAAAGGAAAAAGAACAGATCACTCCACCTCCACATTTTCCTTAGTGTCTTCAGAAAAACAAACTGGATAAGCAGTTTGCTCGATTCCTTGAGGCGTTCAAAAAGCTGCACATCAATATTCTATTTGCAGAAGTTTTGGAACAAATGCCCAGCTATGTCAAATTCATGAAAGATATTCTTTCATGAAAACAGAGATTGAGAGACTACGGGACAGTAGCATTGACGGAAGAATGCAGTTCCATCATTCAGAGGAAACTTCCCCCGAATTTGAAAGATCCTGGAAGTTTCACAGTCCCATGCACTATTGGAGAACATTATATTGGTAAGGCTTTATGTGATTTAGGTGCAAGTTTTAATTTAATGCCTTTTTCGATTTACAGGAAACTGCAAATTGGAGAAGCAATGCCTACCTCAGTATCTTTGCAACTTGCTGATCGAACGCTCTCATTCCAAGAGGAGTCGTTGAAGATGTGCTAGTCAAAGTTGACAAACTCATTCTCCCAGCAGATTTCATTATCCTTGACATGGATGAAGACAAAGATGTGCCGATCATCATTGGGAGACCATTCTTGGCAACAGTTCGAACTATGATAGATGTACAAAAATGATAATTGGCCATGAAAGTTCAGGACCAATAAGTTACCTTTAATGTTTTCAAAGCCATGAAATTCCCGAGTGAAGAAAAATAGGAAGAATGTTTCAGAATTAATGTTGTTGATAGTATCATTCATGATACAAATACAGTTCCCATGGATAAACTTGAAGCTTGCATCACCAACATGACTGACAGTGAGTTAGATGCTGAAATTCTAGAATGTATCAACTATCTTGACAAGCCATTTTGTTTCAAAGTGACACAACCAATTGAAAGTTTGGAACTACCAAAGAAAGACCGGATCAAGCCCTCGATTGAAGAACCACCACAGTTGGAGCTAAAGTTACTTCCGAGTCATCTCAGGTATGCATTTCTTGGAAACTCTTCTGAATTACCTGTTATTATTTCATCTTCACTAACATGGAGCAGGAAGAAAAGTTGCTGAGAGTGTTACGAGAGCACAAGAAAGCCATTGGCTGGACTATAGCAGACTATAGCAGACATTCGGGGCATTAGTCCATCATTTTGCATGCACAAAATCTTGATGAACGATGAGTACAAACCCACAGTGGAGCATCAATGGAGACTCAATCCAATCATGAAGGAAGTCGTGAAGAAAGAAATCATCAAATGGTTGGATGCTGGCATCATTTACCCCATCTCAAACAGTAGTTGGGTGAGTCCTATGCAGTGTGTGTCGAAAAAAGGAGGAATTAATATAGTCACTAATGAAAAGAACGAGTTGATTCTGAAAAGAACGGTGACCGGATGGAGAGTATGCATGGATTACCGAAATCTGAACAAAACCACGAGAAAATACCATTTTCCGCTGCCATTTATAGATCAGATGCTGGACAGACTGGCGGGACATGAGTTCTATTACTTTTTGGATGGATATTTAGGATACAATCAGATTGCCATTGCCTCATAAGATCAGGAGAAAACTACTTTTACATGTCCCTATGGTACTTTTGCTTTCCGCAGGATGCCATTTGGATTATGTAATACCCCTGCCACTTTTCAGCATTGCATGATGGCCATTTTCTCAGACATGCTGGAGTAGAGTATTGAGGTTTTCATGGATGACTTTTCTGTGTTTGGAGATTCTTTTTATTATTGTTTGCAAAATTTAGAACAGGTGTTACAAAGGTGCGAAGATATGAACCTGATACTCAACCGGGAGAAATGTCACTTTATGGTGCAGGAAGGCATTGTTCTTGGACACCGATCTCACAAAAGGGAATTTAGGTAGACAAAGTAAAGATCGAGACAATTGAAAAACTACCTCCACCAACATCAGTCAAAGGCATTCGGAGTTTTCTCGGACATGTAGGTTTTTACAGGAGATTTATCAAAGACTTTTCAAAAATTGCAAAACCTCTTTGCTATCTTCTAAAGAAGGATGTGTCTTTCAACTTCACCAAAGAATGCCATGAAGCCTTTGAGATCTTAAAACAGAAGCTGGTCTCTGCCCCCATCATAGTAGCACCAGACTGGACCCTTCTATTTGAGGTAATGTGTGATGCTAGTGATTTTACTGTAGGTGCAGTTGTGGGACAACGCAAAGCAAAGATTTTCCACACCATTCACTACTCTAGTAGAACTCTGAATGAAGCTCAACTCAACTACACAACCATTGAAAAAGAGTTACTCACAGTTGTGTTCGCTTTTGACAAATTCCGCTCTTAACTATTGGGTCCCAAAGTGGTGGTCTACACAGATCATTCAGCAATCAAATATCTGATCACGAAGAAAGATGCCAAACCCAGATTGATCAGTTGGATACTTCTTTTGCAAGAATTCGACGTGGAGATCAGAGACAAGAAAGGAACAGAAAACCAAGTGGCAGATCATCTATCAAGGATCGAGAATGGAGAACCAGCTGGCAAAGAACTGTCAATCAAAGAAACTTTTTCGGATGAACAGCTGTTTGCCATAAAACAGCAGGATGTCCCTTGGTATGCTGACTATGTCAACTACATAGTGTCAGGAAAATGGCCGTTGGAATGGACAACTCAGCAACAGAAGAAATTCTTCAAAGAAGTCAAGCATTATATTTGGGATGAGCCGTACCTAATCAAACGATGTGCTGATCAATTACTGAGACGATGTGTTCCACAGGAAGAGGTTAACTGTGTTTTGCAGCACTGTCATTCATCACCATATGGCGGACACTTAAGCGGGAATAAAACTGCAGCTAAAGTCCTTCAATCAGGTTTGTTCTGGCCCACTCTTTTTAAAGATGCTCACTTGTTTTTATTCAATGTGATAGGTGTCAGAGAATAGGGAATATTTCGAGGAGAAATGAAGGACCATTACAAAACATTCTGGAAGTGGAGATATTCGATGTTTGGGGAATTGATTTCATGGGAC
Source organism: Zanthoxylum bungeanum (assembly GCA_019454045.1). NCBI lineage: Eukaryota > Viridiplantae > Streptophyta > Magnoliopsida > Sapindales > Rutaceae > Zanthoxylum > Zanthoxylum bungeanum. Next base: position 64,092 of record SKCR01012889.1, read on the forward strand.
CCTTTGTTCCATCATTCGGAAACCTGTACATCTTGGTTACTGTAGACTACGTCTCAAAATGGGTTGAAGCAATTGCACTACCATCCAATGATTCAAAAGTGGTGATCAAATTCTTGAAAAAGAATATTTTCACTCGGTTCGGAACACCTCGGGCAATTATCAGTGATGGTGGCACACATTTTTGCAACAGATATTTTGATACACTCATTTCCAAATACGGAGTTACTCACAAGGTTGACACAACCTATCATCCACAGTCAAATGGACAGGTTGAAGTTTCAAACAGGGAAATCAAAAGAATCTTGGAAAGAACTATTGGATCAACAAGGAGGGACTGGTCTATAAAACTGGATGATGCATTATGGGCCTACCGAACAGCTTACAAGACACCCATTGGTATGTACCCATATCGATTGGTGTTTGGGAAAGCATTTCATCTGCCAGTTGAGCTTGAACACAAGACATATTGGGCACTGAAGAAGTTGAACCTTGATCCACAAGCTGCAGGAGAGAAAAGACTTCACCAACTTAATGAATTGGAGGAATTTCGCCTGCAAGCTTATGAGAATGCCAAGTTATACAAAGAAAAGACCAATAAATGGCATGACCGAAAAATAATGCACAAACAGTTGGAACCAAGGCAACAAGTGCTGTTGTACAACTCGAGGTTGAAACTTTCCCTGGAAATTTGAAATCAAGATGGTCAGGTCCATTAGTGATCACTCAGGTTTTACCATATGGAGCTGTTGAGTTACTGGATCCCAATACCAACAACACATTCAAGGTTAACAGTCAGCGTGTCAAGCAGTGTTGGGGAGAACCGTTGGAGCGACAAAAAGAAAGTGTCACACTTTCGGATCCAGACCTTTTTAACTATCATGATTTATTTTCCTATTTACTAATGATTGTCATTTGGCAGGTACTAGTGCTATTATTTTACTCACCCTTTTCAGGTGTTATGAATTCAACTCATCATTGCACTTTTGGAGACATCCGGAGTAAAACATGGAAGCCACATCAAGAAGACGAGTTGAAAACATCTGTGTATTTTGCGGTACTAGTGTTGGTGTTAAGCCACAATACATAGAAGCAGCAAAGGAATTGGGTCGAGTCTTAGCTGCAAGGAATATACACTTAGTAATGGCGGAGGCAATCTTGGACTAATGGGGATCGTTTCAAAGGCCGTACAGGAAGGAGGCAGTCATGTTTTGGGAATCATCCCAAAACCCTTGGCAGAGGCAAATCTTGTTAAACCATCAAACGGAGAAGAACTAATCGTGCCAGGTATGTCTGAACGACTGGTAGAAATGATTAACCGTGCTGATGCTTTTATTGCTTTGCCAGGTGGCTTGGGCACATTGGAGGAAATTTTTATAGTATTATCTTGGGCGAACCTGAAAATACACCAGAAACCACTTGGACTGTACAATCTTGAAGGATTTTATGATTTTCTTTGTGTGTTTCTTGATGATGCTCGGAGAAATGGGTTCGTGTCAAAACCTATGAAAGATCTACTCTACACTGCCAGAACTGCTCTGGATCAAATAGACCAACCCTTAGCCCATGAACCACAAGTTGACCCCATCCTTTCAAAAATAAATTGGTCTGAGGACGATCATGGTAAGAGGCGTCAGATTAATCTGGATCTTAACCTTTAACTTCTTGTAGAATTCCAGCTAACCAGGTATTATCTTCTAAACTCTATCTACTGTTTAAGACATTGGGGACAATGTCTCATTTAGGTTTGGGGGAGGGAATTAGTTGATTAGTATCTTGTTTTTAGTTGTGTGTGGTTTTTATTTTTAGTCCAAAAGTTTTCGAAAAAAACAAAAAAATTGGAAAATTTAAAAAAAATTACAAAAATATTTTGCATTTTTGTGTTTTTATTTTGACTAAAAAGGTGAAATTGGTAAGAGGTAGCTGAGTAAGGAGTTTCCACTCCTGTTACGTATCTCAAACCCATTTTTGAAATAAGTTAGTTTTTGTTTATTTCCTTTTAAATTATTTAATTTGTAAATTCTCCTTAAAACTGACTAAAATGGATCTTCATATGCTTAGTTGGCAGGTATTATCAACATGCATAGTAACATACGGACATGAGATGAAATTGAAAAGATTGTTATATTCAGTGTTATAATTTAATTGGAAAAAGCATCTCAAAAATTGATGGGGAAAAAAAATAAAAAATAAAAACGTCTAAGATCTGGGTTATTAAGTCTGTAAGGGTGTTTTAACACCTAGTACCCTAAAACCAACTGGTTTGGGAGTCACTGGCCCAAAGCCCGCTACATGGATCAATGATGTTGCAAAAAATATATATATATCTGAAGTCTGGGTAATTAAGTCCGTAGGGGTGTTTTAAAACCTTATGCCCTAAAGCCAACTGGTTTGGGAGCCACCGACCCAAAACTCGCTACATAGACAGAAGGTATTGTATATAAATAAAAAGTCAAAATTCAAAAATCAAAGAAAAAATCAGAAAAATTATTCCATTGCTGCAAAAAGATGTGAATTCTGATAAAACTTTAGGACAAAAATATTACTCCCTTATCAACTATACTTGTGACTGTTTTGGGCAAAAAAATGAGTTGATTAATATTTTGTTAGTTGTGTATATGGAGAAGGGTAAAAATAATCGGAGAATTTACTTATTTGGTAATTTAGAAAGAAACAAAACAACTAGTAACTTGGAGTAGAAGTTTCACATGATTAGTCACTGACTTTTTTATTCTCTTTTCTCTTGTCTTTTTACTTTTGTGTGTATTAGTTTCATTACATTTTTACTTTTATAAAATGTTTGTGCGTATCATTGCTGTAAACCCTCACGAGACTACAACCCATCCACTAGGGACACCTAGGGGTTTAAAGGCTTGTTGCATACGCTAAATGCAACCTTGATCCCTATGAAAGTGGCTTAGTTAAATTTTATTTATGTTATTTTATTCTGTGTTTTGCTCGAGGACTAGCAAAATGTTAGGTTTGGGGGTGTGATGAGTAGTAAATCTATCACTATTTCCCACTCATTTAACCTAATATTTTGTATAGTTTCTTGAGTTTTGTGAATATTTTGATGTGTTTTGTGCTATTTTGTAGATAAATAAAGTTTCAGGACATTCTGGAGGTGATTTGGAACAAAACAAGAAAAATTGGAAAAAATGGCATTTTGGTCATTTTTGGGCGTCACGACACCCAAGCCCTTGGCGTCGCGTCGTCTAACGTGCGCCGTACCTTTGATAATGTGTGCCTGGTCAGCAAGTCAGAATTTGAAAAGTTTGACTTTGCTAACGTACGCCGTGTCACGTGTCACCATCTCAGCAACTTGCTAACGTGAGCCGTGCCATGTGTCATCATCCTACAGTGCCGACAATCGCCATCGCCACTTGTGCCACGTGTCATTCCACGTGTCAGCCACATCATTATCCACATCAGCAGTTGACCAAGTCAAAGTACCACATCAGCGCTACGTCATCGCCACATCAACATAATTATTGAGCATCCAGCCGCCTTGCCCCGTGTCGCCTTATCCTCTTATCCAAATAGCCATGTGTCAAGCTGAGAGTAAGCCACGCAAAAAGGATCCGACGTCGCGATGCCCGAGGCTTACCAAGGCCTATAAATAGAGCTTCAAATTATCTGATGTAAATATGAAGTTCTCTTCTTAGTTTCTTTAAATTTCAGTTTTGTAATTAATTTTAATTACGTTCTGTAATAGTAATAATAATTTTATTTTTTCTAATAGTAATTTATTTTTATTTTCACAGTTTTTCTATTCAAATATGAGGAGGTAACTTCTCCCTGCTAGGGTGAAAGGTAATTCTTTTACTATTGCTATTTAGAGTAATCTCCCTTAAATATAGTATATAAACTATTTAAAACCTGACTTAATGAGGACACCCCATATTGGTCGGTTGGTTATTCATTTTAAATTGGTTAAACCTGACTTAATGAGGATACCGCCATATTGGTCGGTTGGTAATTAAATTTTCTTACCGCCTTTATGGCTGGTTTATTTTGGTTTCGCCTATATGGCTGGTTTATTTTGGTTCTGCCTATATGGCTGGATTATGGACAAATATGGTTGGTTGGTAAAATTATCACAAGTATATATATTACATTAAGGGAGATATCTAAATAGTGAATAGTAGAAGTTAATTCCTTTACCTTAGCATTTTATTTTATTGCAATTTATTTTACCGCATTTACTTTTTAGCAATTTTACTTTATGTCTTTTAAGTTTTTACCAGCCCTAGCTATGTGTCGTAACTAAGTTAGTTATCTAGGATTATGATAAATTTTAATATCACCGGTTTATAAGGGGTTAGATTTTAGTTTAGGTAATATAAAGATTTATTTATTGAGTCGTAATCTTAATACTTTTTATTAACTAGCCACTAATAAAATTGACTAGGTAAACTTAAAATGAACTAGACATAGGGATTTTAAGTTTAAGACCTTAGACTCAATAGCCCACAATCTTCCTTAAGGATAGATAACCTTTTAATAGATTTCCTTACAGGATAGGAATATTCCTGTCGGGCGGGGGTAGCCAAATTAGAACTTAATCTTAATGAATCCAGGTAATTTGGTTGACATGGATATATGGTTCAATTAGGATTAAACTGGGTATTTGTAATTGACCATCGGAAGAGGCTTTTGCATATTTAGTGTTCCAGGTTAATAAATCAATATATTACCCAAATTTAAGATAACCACTACATCTTTAAAAAGATATTGAAGAAATCACAACTCTAGATAGTTTTATAAATTTGAATTTTTCTCAACCTACTTTTATCCAGTTTTATTTACTTGTTCTTAAATTTAGAATCATCGCCATTTCAGATCAGTCAAACAACCTGTTAGATACTAGTAATTACTTGACCTCATAAAATTAATAGATTAGGTATTAAGTCCTCGTGGGATCGATACATTTTATACTACTTGTACGTGCTCTTGCGTTATACACGTGTGTAAGCACCGGTCAACAATTTAATATTATCATTAACCAACTGATCTTAAATTGTTTAATTTGTGCGACTAGAGACAAGTTTCCTCAGAATCTACAATAGATTACTGAGTATGTCTTTTCTCACTGTCATATTATAAAAGTCAAACCTTTAATAAGCTCACTTTGTTTTTGTTGCGCAACCATTTGCACATGTTATGAACGTTTCATAACAAAAGCTTAATCAAGTTCAAAACTTGACTGAAGTAAGCTATGAACAATCTAAGATCTATGGTCTAATTCTAAATTTCGGAATCGATATCAAATATCGTTTCCACTATAAGTTATAGGATAATTTTCTTCGATAAGAAAACAACAAAATCATTAAGTATCAAATACTTTCAAATGATTCTGACATCCTATATCACTTATATGGAAGTAATAAAAAGTATTTTCATTTTATTAATTATGCAGTTCCATTTACAGTTTATCATCGTATGTGACTTCAATAAGTCAAGTCTTTTCTACAATAGTCAACATCCAATGTTACACACTGAGTAATAAATAATTTTATTACTCGAGATCGTAGAAAAGATATTCTATCAAATAGAATACAATATTCTATTAAATAAAATAAATGATAAACTTCTTATCGTACCTTCGAGGTGCAAGTAATATCAATTATATAACCATTATACAAAAAATTGATTCAAATATCAAACTTTTCAAGATTCAAATTTTCTACTTATACATATCGTATATGTAACTGTAGAAATAAAAGGAACATTAATTAAAATGATGAATTAGTGTTACTGTAGCATAACCACAAGAGTATTGAAACTAATTCGGTAACTTTCAATATCAAAAAAATCAAATCATATAAGATTCATTTTCTTCCATCAATATGGAATCGTGGAAGAAATATATTGAAGTCAGAATTATATTCTTCGAATAACCTTAGAACAAATTGCCATAAATTCATATGTTTGATCGTATCAAAAATATTTGAACAATTCAAAGACACATAATGAATTTTAAAGATACAATTTTCAAAACTTCAGATCGAATATCTTTGAACCAGTCAAAATATTCTATCTGCGTTTCATCAGAAACACGTAACTAAGTCATGTCAGTTCATTGACTAAGTTATGAAGTAAAGAAAACTATCTTAGGCAATTTACAATTCATTAAAGTACATAAATCCAATGTATTAGTTTAATAAATTTTGTGGTCCAATGACAGTCATTGGTTAAATGAGATTTAGTCACTTTCCCGAATACAATATACGTTAAATGGATAAGGATATGAGGAGTGATCTCATATCAGACCATCATTCACCATATGGAATAAGCATCTAATACTTAAGTGATAAAATCTCATAAAATAATGTTATGAGTTATTTAATTAACCGAATATTTTTCTTAATGTTTATCTATTCATTAATGACACTACTAGTCGTTTTAAAAAATGTAACAAATGCTTATAAAGAACCAGTAACTATCAAATAGTCGTAAGTTCTGATGTCAAATAATGAAACAATCATTCAACTATATTCTAAATAACTAGACGGGAGATTTGATATCTAATATCTACAGTTATCGTATTATGAAATTCAATATTTTCTATACACAACTATATTTATCTTCTTTCTTTATCTTTATTATTTACTTTCAAATTATTTACAACCTTTGCTAATAATCGAAAAACAAATAGTGTCTAACATGTGACCTCCGAATGTCACTAAAACCATGGAACGTCATTATTAGATAAACAAATACCTAATGAGGTTTTCTTAATGCCAGTGAAGAATCTTGAGACGTGAACCAATTCATATCAATCTTTACTGCATAAGAAACTATTCTGTCTATAAGGATTATATCAATATCCATTCTAATCTAGAACCTATTCTAGAAATCTGCAACCATAATTGAAGTCAAAAAACATATATATAATATCCATGCAGTGGATAAAAGTTTAATTCTATCAAACAAATAGAATAAGGAACAACATGAGCGACAATTTACATAATATTACACACCACATAAGTTAAGGATTTTTAACTTAGCAGTGCCTCCCATTACTTTACGTAATACCGTAATCCCCAATGGAAACGAGAATTCAATAATTAAATTGAATTCCATATTGGGAAGTGGACCCCATGAATATATTTCAACTCACAGCTTTGGCACGTTCTCACCTACATATATTCATTAGGTAGACAACTCATTGTCAATCACACTCACTGTGATTCCTAGGTTCGGTCCTGATCGTTTCTCGTTATGACAGCTTTGGCACGTTCACAATGAGGCGTATCAAGGTTAAACTTGTCAATGAAAAACTCAAGCTACCGATGTAGTCCTGACAGCTTTGGCACCTTCAGGATTTCCATATTCATTTGAATTTGTCTCTTATCATATAAGTTCTACCGGCGGAAATGAACTACCTTCAACTATAACTACACAGCTTTGGCACGTTACAGCCATAGACTCATGTAAACATTTACATCTGTATTGACAAGGTGGACAAAGAAACAAGTATTCCTAATACTAGTCATTTTCTTAAAACCTTATTTTAAATCGGGGCTTTTCCAACAAAAGATGCTTTTACTTTATTTAATAAAATTAAATAAACAAATGTATGTATAAATTAATGATTAATCTAAACATTGAATTTTAGAGGGCTATTCATATCGGGCGTCTATGATCAGACTCGCTCTGATACCATTTTTGTTGGGTTCTAATCAGAGAGGCGCAGCAGAAGGAGCGTTGTTTGAGTGAAATCATAGTTTAAAATTTTTAAACTTACGAATAAATATTTACTATCCAATATTAATATTTATTTATATTTCACTATAACATCCCAGATTTTCGGGACTGTTCTAGAAGATTCCCAGACTGATGTTATGGTCTCGGAGCATGATGATAATGGAGAATAAGAATTCAAGCGATGTCTTATAGGTCAGAATAATATAAAGTGATGAGTTGTCGCATTAGAAGACTCGTCGTCTCAAGGAATCAATTACGCGAAATTTATATTACGCGTAAAGTTTACAGTTTTGGTCATGAAATTAGCAGACTAACTCTGATAAAGTTGATTCTTGAACCATCAGACTCGTTTTCCCAAGACGAATAATTTTCGTGTTGAACACATTTCGAGAATCGCGCCAGAAGGGCTTCAAAGTTAGTAATATCAGAATTTACCCTTAGAAGTGGGGGCATTTTTGTAATTTTATAATTGAGATATTTTGTATTATTTTATTATTATCATCATCACCATCTTCATCATCTTATTACTCTTTTATTGCAAAAAAAAAAGCATACAGAAGACGCGCGAGAGAGAGGGAGATGTAGTTGTTGGTTTCTTTTAGGTCCCAAGATCATGAAATCAAGCAATGAAACAAGTAAATACACATCAGATGAGGTGCAGAATATACTCACATTGACCGGATCTTGCGACGCAAAGAACAAGCCACTTCTTCCTCCTTATTGAAGCTCGGTAGTGAGCTCCTTATGGCAGTGGGCTGCTCGGTTTGGGCTGTGAAACTCCTCCAAGAATTCGGCCATTGAAGACTCCATTGAAGCTCCAAGCTTCAAGCTTCCAAAATGGTTTCCAAGCTCATGTGTTCACTGCCCTATCACCTTAGGAAGTCTCATGGTGTGCTAGTGTTGGTTATAATCTAGGTCCCAAGATCAAACAAGCAATGAAAATCATGTGTGAATACATCAACGGAGGTAGCGGAATACTCACATCGATCGGTTGAGTCGATTTGAAGACGAATGAAGGCCAAAAACCCACTGGTTTGGTGCGCCCACTGCTGCAGTTCGTGCTCACTGGTTTGGCAGTTTCGGGTCTCATTTCGAAGCTCCAAACTCCGTCGGATGAGTCCCGCCTCATGGGTGAACCTCCCTACCACCTTCGCAAGACTCGTAGTGTGCTAGCACTTGCGGTTTTTGCCACAAAAACCCAACTCTTGGCTTCCCTTTGCTCACGTTTTTCTTGATGAAAAACCAGTAAGTTTTGCCCCATTTTGGGCATGAAAGGGAAGGAGAGAATTATGAGAGAGAGATGTGTGTTGACTTAATAAAATGTAAAGCAAAAATTGATTATATATGTTTTCCAAAAATAGATAATCAATTTTCATTTAACTTTATCAAATAAATCAAATGAATATTGGAGCCAAATCCATAAAGTTTTCCCTCCAAAATGCTTTTACACTTTATGTCAAGTCCATCACTATTCACATCAAGTCACTTTAATATAGTGACATGTTGTCAAGTCACATCACTCAAAGTGACAAATGATTTAACGCTTGATGCGACTAATGATTTGACGCTTGATGTGACTTGCGTCGCCGCACTCGAATTCGAAATACGAATGCGCTCGCAATCACACTCGGGCTCGGGTTCGTTAATTCCAAATTAACGATTTTTTCGTCGCGTCGTAATTAAATGATTACGCCTAGCGAAATCACTATTCACGTCACTAACGAATTAATTCTAAATTAATTCGTTCACCCGAATTAAAATCTAATTTTAATTCCGCGTCGAAATCTAATTTCATTTAACATATCGAATATATTAATTTACCGATTAATCCAAATTAATCGTTATCTCTCTCTAGATGATATTTTATCCTAGATAAAATATCTCCGTAATTAATCCTAGATTAATTTTCTCTCTCTCTTCTATATAATCCCAGATTATTCAAGAGTGCGAGTTGTGCGTCATCGGTGGATTATCGGGAAGCGACCCATGAGATCCCCAGATAAATTGGCAGTAAATACGGTCGTCGGAGTATCCGAATCACGTACGTACCAAGTACTACGTTTTACCGATTTACGAGACAAGGTCGACTCCTAGCAAAACACCAAGTCTACCCAATTCTCCGGACATATCCATTTAAGAATATTAAGATCTGTATCAAGCGTAGTATACAATTGTATTGTGTGTATCGGCCCAGTATCGGATAGTCACGTGCTAGGGCTGGGGCTGGATAAATGTCTACCCCGTCCGAAGCACATATCGGATGTCTGGTAACATAGTCTCTATAATCGGATATTCATGACCTGGTCACAATATCCCGATTGGTTGCGCAACACTCAAGAGCACTAGTACCGTATCCTGCGTGACATCATCTCCAATATGACTGAAGTGATACTTCCGTCTTGACATCACACCCAATACACTATGACTCTCTGATAAACCCAGAAGTGGTGTACGCAGAACCGGTTAAAGCCTGTACCACCAAGACCAAAGTCTATCGATTATCGTAAGTATTAGCGATGTAAGTCTCAGGTTAAGACTATACACACCTACCTTGATTTCGGCCTCCCATAGACACATAGTCATAATACCAATGGGATTCCGAGGGGTCTATCCAGAGCGAAGCTGTTTCCCGTACCATCGGTGAAACACGACCTCCTATCGCACTTGCATAAGTATCCAATACTTATATATATGAGAACTATGCCGTTGTGCCCTCACAACGCACACAAGTGCAATACTAGCCTATTCCGCATTATCGATGTCCAGTCTCGATAATACTCCGGCTAGGGATATTTAATGATTAAACCTTCGGGGATTGATACTGTCTCATATCATTCTCAATCCAGGAACTAATCACAGGGACCTCTCTTCATTTATATATCTATGGTGATCTAATCACAAATGATGAGAGTGCAATTTCCTTGTCACATTGTTAATTTGCTACAACAACACAATGATCTGTGCAAATAGTGACGCTATGGGTCATTTTGTCCAACAATCTCCCACTTGGCACATAGCCAGTCACTCAGTGTCCCACACCCGAACTATGTACGGTTCGCTCAAATTGCTGAGGAAAGGTTTTCGTCAGCGGATTTGTTTGATTATCGTTTGACGCGATTTACACGATCATCACATCGCCACGATGTATGATCCGAACGAATCAGATGATATAGAAGTATATATCTGGATCGTCGATGAGACCTTTAATTCCTTAGCCTGTGCTGACGCCTAGCTCAGCTGCTAAAAGAACTATATCTAATCTAATTAGATTTATTTTCGATCCAAATTGCTTCTATTGCTGCCTCAGCTGCAGCAATAATCCGCATTTGTTGTTTATTCGGCAACAGTTATCTTGCTCGGAATATTTCCAGCTCACTGTCCCGTTATTCAAACTTTATAGTACCACAATATTTAATTATTTGGAAACTTGCAGTTGTGATCCCAGTCACTTCAAGTTCTCCTTCTCCATAGTTTAAGACAACATCTTTAGTTCTCTCAGATACTAACAGATGTTCTTAATGTTCAATCCAGTGACTATCACTTGGATTGACCTGATCGTGACTCCATATGCTCGAAGCGTATGAGACACCCTATCAAGTACATTTTAAATGTACAATTTCCCAGAGAGTGTTAACAACTCCAAATCTATCCCAGTAGATCTTTATTCCTTGAATAAAGGTTGTTACTCCCCAGAATTCTACGGAGAATATCTATTGAAAGAATATCTATGAAAGCCAAGCTTTCACCAATTATTTTATGGGAATTTAACTATCAGTGCGCTCTCCCACTAACCTCCTTATATACACAAGAATTATTTCGTTTTGAATCAAATCATAAATCATTATGATTATTTCAAAACGACAGTTCCAAGAACCTTATGCTTGCTTCAATCCAAACATGGATCGAATAACCCGCAAACCTTGTTTGTCGGTTATACAAAATCGTCAGGATGTTGTAAACAGCCTCCAAAAGGTTTCCTTTTCAGGAAAGCGATTTTGATCTACAACTGACACATTTCATAAATGAAATACGCAGTTATCAACAAGCATCTGCAAAATGGATTTGCCATGGCAATAGGTAAAAGGTTGAACCGTTATTAACACAATGTTGATAACGATACCTTTCCGTCAAAAGCCCAGCTTTGTACGTTGGTATGTTGCCTTCCATGTATGTCTTCCTTGAAGACGTTTAAAGTACCAATAGGCACAATGTCTTGTGGTACAACAACTAGTATCCAAAATAGTTGTTATACATGGAATCCATTTCGGATTCATGGCACTTTGCCATAATAGGGAGTCGATACCTCGTATCACTTCCTCAAAACGTAGTCGGTAGATATACCTTCATAAGGTTGACATCTTTATGAGGTTAGATTAGAAACCCATACCCTAGGTTGTTTTCTGACTCTATCCGATCTACTAGTTCTTGTGTATTTGAAGATTAATGGTACATATTCATCATAGATGAACTATTTGTGTTCCATTAAGGACTTCGTGCCTTGAACAGTATTACTCCGATTTTCATCGAGTATCACTATCCTCCCACTGACCACTGCATATCGGTATTCCTTTCAGGAAAAACCGCATGGTGAGCAACAATCACATTGTTCTCATGTGAGATTTATAAGTACTATACTTAAGGTTTCTCTTAGGATAACCTATATTGGCATTTATCCAATTTGGGTCCTTAGTTTGGTATCATCCAAACGTTATGCCTGGCATACCCAAATTATCAGGAATGAGAAACCTCGTTTCTTCCCTGTTCATATCCTATATGACATCTGTAAAACAGATTTATATGGAACCTTATTCTAAATAAGTTTTTCACTGTTAATACATATCCTATTGAAGGAAACAGTAGCTCAGAGCGACTCGTGATAAACCTTATCATGTCCAACAAAATTCGGTTTTTAGTTCGGACACACCGTCTAACTGACGTGTCTCGGGAGGAGTCCTCATATGAAAGAATACCATACTCTTTCATGTACATATGAAACTTACTGCTTAAGTATTTTTTCATTACGGTCTTACCGTGGCGGCATAATACTATAGCCGATTGTTTATATACTTCGTGTCGAAACTTCAAAAGTTTACGATTTGTGTTCTTCAAAAGAAACACATAACCACAACGTGATGCTACATCCGTCAAGTTCACGAAATATTCATGTTCATATCTAGCCTAGCTAGATATGGGCCCACTAACTTCACCATGAATAGGGCTAACAGACCGGTGGCCCTTTTACTATTACTAAGTAAATAGTATTTTAGGTACTTTACCTAATAAACTAGATTCGCAGACCTTATTTGAATAGTCAAATCAGTCCTAGTACCCACTCTTCAAAAGTGTGGATATACGAGTCTGGTTTAATTGTGTCCTAGACAACAATGCCACAAATAAGTCTCTATTGATCAAATCAATTTGAGCTATTTATTTGTCATTTTATATGTTTGAGATTTTATTTATATTCAAAATATAAATTCTGTTATTTACATCTAATGTATTTATCTCAGTATCATCTTTATATAAGAAACACTTAGTGTTCTAGAATATAAAGGTTTTATCCGCAACGGATTAAACACTGATATAGAGATAATGTCTCTAGTCAAACTAGTTACATTATAACAGTTCCTAATTTAAGTACATACCCAAAGGGTAGTTCCTAAACTTAGGTATCTACGGTCGAAACAGCGACTTTCGTCCCGTTTCCGATTCGCAGAGAAATCTCATAAAATATTAGTCCAACTAATACTTTTAATAAATATGACGAGTAAAATAAAATGAGCGTGTTTAGCGAGTATTCGAACGAATGTTGCAAATTCAATACTTGCCTCCCACTATTTTTCGTCGAGCCTCTAACCCTCTGTCGAGTACTCGGGAAACCGTGTTTCCTAGTGGGCTAGGATCCCGTTAAATATCACACAATCTTGACTTTGGCCAACAAATTGTATGATAATTAACTAGGTAGATCTCGAAGATCAATTGGATCTCATCCAACTCCTAGATCCAGTAGGTGGACATCCAAGTCCCCAACATATATCTATATATGCCTATATATCGAATATATATACCCTAACCATTTTCCTCTGAATCAACTAGGCCTTGGCTTTGGCCAACAAACCTAGTGATCCCAGTCAAGCGCGGACCCATTGACATGGAAGCTTCGTAATCAATGTCAATGGACAAGAAGTGGTCTTGACTTTGGCCAACAAACCACAACTTGGACACGACACCGATATGGAACAAAGCCTCGTGATTAAAACACATCTTTGACGGACAAGGGCTTGACTTTGGCCAACAACCCCTGCCAATCTCGGATCTTGAGCAGAATCACTCAATGGAAGGAAAATAAACGCTTGATATTTAACGAGGGTTTTTCGCGTGCAAATTGGCTACCAATTTAATTATCTTTGTTAGGTCTCATCATCATACACCCTTAAACATGCATTCTAAATACATAATAAAGCGAGTATGAAATAAAATAATAATGATATGCGGATGGATACTTTACACATTGATCCTAGATCAAATCTCTCCCTTTCTCACTCAAGCTAGCACTTGTACTACTTCTACCCGTTACACTACACTTCTAAAGAAACCTCATATACATAGAGGGGAATAGGTGAGAAGAGAATACAAAGAGAAAGAAGGTGATAAGGCTGGACACGCAGGTCCAATTTAATAAATCGAATATATTACAACAATTTCTAAAATTGCCCACCCGACTAATATCCATCTGATATACATTATTCATTCAACACAACTAGTATCCACACACATAAGCATGCTATCAATCAATCTAATCAAATTAATTAATCTGATAATTAAGTGATCATCCAATGTTCAAACAACGATTTGATTTTGTTCGAGTCAAACTCGTTTTTGCGAATAAGTACTTAAAGTACGAATTCATGAATTAAATTAAACTACATCATTAAATCTAATTTAACATGTATTTAATACTAATTCACTATTCAATTCCAAATTAAATATTACACTTTTATTTAATAAACCTTTTACGATTTAAATTCCAAATCTAATCGTAACGCGTCTCAAAGACCGATTAACGTCCAACGTCAATTCAATTAAAGTCCAATGGGCTTTTGATTGATTTCTTAAGGCGTGGACTTTTGGTCAACTCGGGTCAAACCGATAACCAAAGTCCAATCCGGGATTTACCCCATAAGCCCATAAATCAATCTTGGCCCATTAGGCCCAATTGAACTTTAAAGGTTCATTAAGTCGCATTTGGGCTTTATGGTCAAGGTTTTGGGCCCAATTGGATCCAATCCATTTGGCCTAACCAAACTTGATAAATCAAGCCCATAGGCCCAAATACAACATTTAAATGCAATTTCCAAAATTAGGCCCAAATAATTAAATTCAAAAAAATCCAATTTTCCCAATTTAATTACCAAGTGTATTACATGATCAATCAACTAAATCAAATTTCTAAAACACCATATTAGTCCAATTAATCATGCTTGATTCATTATCATATGTCCAACACACAAATTGAAAATCAAACCCATAAACATGCTTCAATGCTCTCGGCCAAGGAAGGTTATTTTGTCCGATTTGAATTTAATCCGATTAATTACACAATTGACAACGTATTAACTTCCCGAATGATTTCATACACATCCAATGTTCATAAAATCAAAATTACCAAGACATTCAATAGGGCTATACATTCGGCCAAGGTGAAGGAAATTGGGGATTTTTGTTCAATTCAAAATTCAATCAAATTGACTTCAAATTAACATCATCCTATATCATTATAACTCATCCAATGAATTAAAATGAAAAATTCCAAGAACTCCAAGACTCCTACACATTCGGTCAACATGAATAAATTGGGGAAAATTATTCCAAATCAATTTTCAATAAATTGGTCCACCAAAATGCAATAAAACATGTTATAAGCATACTCAAACAATCAATTTATTCAAATCATGCTCAACAAACATTTACCCAAATTTTAAGCCCTACATTTTTCATGCTTGCAACATTAGCTCATGATGCCATTGTTGGATTATTCTAAGGTCCCAAGATCAAATCAAGACATGAAATTATGTGTGAACACATCAACGGAGGTAGCGGAATACTCACATTGATCGGTTATGTCGATTTGGAGACGATTCAAGCCCAAAAACGCACTGCCTTTGTAAGCCCACTGCAGCAGCCCACTGCCTACAAAAACAGAAAATTGAGTGAAGAAATGGAGCTCCTAGCTTCGTTGGATGGATCCCGTCTCATGGTCGAACCTCCCTACCACCTTCGCAAGACTCGTAGTGTGCTAGCACTTGCGGTTTTCACCATGAAAACCCAACCCTTGCTCCCCTAAAGTCACGCCCAAAACCAGTCAAAAAACAGTGAGCAGAATGTGTTTTGGCGTGAGGAGAAGAGAGAGTTTGAGAGAGATTGAATTGTGTATTAAGTTAAAAATGATTTACCAAAAATCAATTTATATTTATGCCATAATATTTATTAATTAATAATAAATTTATGACACAAAACATGCAATGGCTTAGAGTGTCAAAACTCAAACTCCATGCAATGACATTGAGTGCAATGTACACAATCTACATGCAAAGCATTAGAATGACATGTGTCATGTGGGCCCCACACGTTTCCAAATGAAAGTGGGCCCACGTGCACTCACGCGTTCGGGTTCGATATTTCCGAAATACCGAGCTTACGTCGCGACGTTAATTCAATCGAATTTAAATAAATAATTTAATATATCGAATATATTAATTCATCGATTAATTCATCGATTAATTCCGAATTAATCGTTCTCTCTCTTTAGACGACATTTTATCCCGGATAAAACATCTCTGTTATTAATCCTAGATTAATTTTCTCTCTCTTCTGTATAATCCCAGATTATTCAAGAGTGCGAGTTGTGCGTCATCGGTGGATTATCGGGAAGCGACCCATGAGATCCCCGGATAATCTGGCAGTAAATACGGTCGTCGGAGTGTCCGAATCACGTACGTACCAAGTACTACGTTCTACCTATTTTACGAGACAAGGTCGACTCCTAGCAAAGCACCAAGTCTACCCAATTCTCCGGACATATCCATTTAAGAATATTAAGATCTGTATCAAGCGTAGTATACTAATGTATTGTGCATATCGGCCCAGTATCAGATAGTCACGTGCTAGGGCTGGGGCTGGATAAGTGTCTGCCCCGTCCGAAACACATGTCGGATGTATGGTAACTAGTCTCTATAATCGGATATTCATGACCTGGTCATAATATCACGATTGGATGCGCATCACTTAAGAGCACTAATACCGTATCCTGCGTGACATCATCTCCAATATGACTGAAGTGATACTTCCGTCTCGACATCACACCCAATACACTACGACTCTCTGATAAACCCAGAAGTGGTGTACGCAAAACCGGTTAAAGCCCTGTACCACCAAGACAAAAGTCTACCGATTATCGCGAGTATTAGCGATGCAAGTCTCAGGTTAAGACTATACACACCTACCTTGATTTCGGCCTCCCATAGACACATAGTCATAATACCAATGGGATTCCGAGGGGTCTATCCAGAGCGAAGCTGTTTCCCGTACCATCGGTGAAACACGACCTCCTATCGCACTTGCATAAGTATCCAATACTTATATATATGAGAAATATGTCGTTGTGCCCTCACAACGCGCACAAGTGCAATACTAGCCTATTCCGCATTATCGATGTCCAGTCTCGATAATACTACGGCTATGGATATTTAATGATTAATCCTTCGTGGACTGATACTGTCTCATATCATCTCAATCCAGGAACTAATCACAGGGATCTCTCTTCATTTATATATCTAAGGTGATCTAATCACAAATGATGAGAGTGCAATTTCCTTGTTACATAGTTAATTTTGCTACAGCAACACAATGTTCTGTGCAAATAGTGACGCTATGGGTCATATTCCAACACATACCCTAGCAGCCCTCACGACCATCTCTCACGTCCAGCGCAAAAACCAAATAACAAACCCTAAAGGCCCCTCCCAAAACCACACATAATACAAGCGCTATACAGCCCCATAAGCCATGTATCTCACTCACTAATCCTAGCTGATCACGCCCTTAGCACTTCACAACTATGTTCGCCTATCACTCAGCCCTCACCTCTCTCGGCTAACCTCACCCTAGCAAATCAGCAAGCCACACACTCTATACTTACACGTGAAGCCACATTCATAAACATAGCAGCCTCCACCGACCAAATACTCAAGCCAACTCACTTTCATGGCCTTCACTTCAATAAACACACAAATGATGAAACCTAGCTAGCTCTTCAAAACTGCCGAGCAGCCCTAACTCCACTCAAACTGCCGAGCAACCATATCAACACCACTTGCCGAAGACCCCTAACCCTCACGATCACAGCCCCTGGCCATTGCCCTCACTGCTCAAGCTTCACGGCCGAATTCAACAAGCCACGATTAGCCAACTACCCTTCCTTTACGCATGAACTAGCTGATCACGCCACACCATGTTCATCACAGCCCTTCGCCACTTCAACAAAAAGCTCATATAAGCAACAATCGACAGCCAGTACCCCTGCGCATAAACCCCTTGCTTTCAGCCCCTGCACACACTCAATGCACCTGAACACGTAGTCATGGCCATGCACACGTAGACAATTAACGCAGAGCCACAACCAGCTACCTAGCCTTCACTGCCAGTTCAAGTCCCCCCCTCACTGCCTTAGCAACAAGCCAAAGCCATCAACGCCCCCCTCAGTTCACGCCATTACCCCTTCATTTCAGCCTCTGAATCAGCTCCAAATCAGCCCCTGAAGTGCGCTAAAACAACCCCCATGCAGAAACAATAAACTCACGTAACTGCCCATATCATTCACGCTAATCAGCCCCCCCTAACTTCACGCACAAAGCCTTTCAAACAGCAAGCCATCCAACTGAAAACAACAGCCCCAACCGAGACAAAACAGCGGCAAAAATTGAGATTAAAACAGTCCGAAAATAGCCTGAAGATTTAAGATTAAAACAGTGAGAAAACGGAGAAAAACAGTAAAAACAGCGGACCCGTTGAAAATGGACAAAACAGTGAAAACAGCGGACCCGTTGAAAACGGACAAAAAGTGGATACAGCGGACCAGTGAAAACAGTAGAAACAGCGGACCAGTGAAAACAATTGAAACGACATCCCTTCCGGCACCGTGGAACGCACTCCCGGAAAGCGACTTAAAAGGTAAGACCTGAGGGCACCCTTTTATTTATTATCCTTTATTTTTAGTTATTTATTATTTTATTTCGCATGAGTATTGTGAATGAGTGTATGATGTGATTTCGGGTGAATGAAATATGTGTTCTTTTTGTGGTATATTGGATGGAAACCCGGACATAAATTCCATAGCCGAATCCGAATGGACGGTAATATGGTTTGCACTCGGGATACAATGCCCCGTACCACTTGAAAGATTCATATGTTTCATTCCACTCAAACTTGTATGTGAGCATGATTAGGCTATTAGAATGTTATTTTTATTTTTGGGCATGACTTTAGTTATTTACCTTTTGTATTAGGAATTTAAATTAAGGCATGTTTAGATTACTATGTATGTAGCATGTTTGATGTGTGATGTCGGATGTTTGCCGTTATGAAAAGTTTACTGTTGAAGCATGCAAACCTAGAATTTAGACTACTTTGACCAACATGTATGTTGAGTAGACTTGGTTAATATTGCACAAATCCATTCATTACAACGACATAAGTAAGGGACCATTCCGAACCCAACGGTTTGAGGTCTTCCCTTGCGAGGGGTGAGTGCGGCCTTAAATCATTTTTCCCGGTTCACACCGGGTGGCGACTCCATTACTCTCCGGTTTAGTCCCCCATGGGCTACTCCGTACTCCCAACCGGGCCGCGAGCCCGAAACAGCGTCGTCCAGTTTCTGTGTCCTACAGTAGCCCGTAGGATTTTTATCCCTCAAAATGGAGGACCTTTAATCCAACTTGATTTGCCTATGCGCACTATCTCATCAATACACAAACAAATAACATGCGAAAATTAAATGGCGGAATGTAAGAAGTGAATATAAACAAACAAGACAAAATATATCGAAATATGTGTCATTTGCTCAAGTGGTACGTAGAGTTGTATCCCAAGTACAGACCGCACTACTGTCCATTCAGATTCGTCTATGGAATTTATGTCTCGGTTTCCATCCTATATACCATAAGAGACGACACATTTTCCATTCATTCAAGGGTCATAACACACATCAATCATCGACTTTCATGCAAAGAAAATTCAATAAACAATCAAAATATAAATGAAAAATAAATAAGGAAAAGTGCCATAAGGTCTAACCTTTTTTGTCGGCTCTCGGACGTGCGTTACACGGTGGTCGGAATGGCTAAAACTCTGCAACTTTTCTGGTTCGCTAGTTCACATCTTTCCTTACTGTTTCACTGCTCGAGCTACTATTTTCACTGTTGTTTTTGCAGTATTTTCTGGTCACTATTTTTGGTTTATTAATGAACTATTTTGTGATTTAAAGGGGGTTGGAGCTGTTATTTTATGCGGTTATTTAAGGGTTTTAAATTGTATTTTTTGTTCACTGTATTAGGTGATTTAGGCCACTGTTTGGGGTATTTGGGCTGCTATTTTAAGGCATTTGGCCTGCTATTTTTTTAAGGGTTCTAAAGTGCAATTTTTGGCTACTGTTTTGGATGTTTTTAAGGGTTTAAAGTGCGGTTTTTTGTTCACAGTTTTGGGGATTTAAAGTGCAGTTTTTTAGTTACTGTTTTAGGTGATTTAGGGGCTGTTTTTTTGGTCAATACAGTGCAGTTTTGGTGGAAGTGAGTGGGGCTTATAGGGCTGAGTTTTTGGCAGTGAAGGAAGGCTTATGTGGCTTGGTTTTGGGCAGTGAAGGGAGGCTTGAACTGGGCAGTAAGGGGGCTGTTTTGTGTGTGTGGATGAGTGGTTTTGGGGGTGTGTTT
Organism: Zanthoxylum bungeanum; assembly: GCA_019454045.1. Classification (NCBI taxonomy): domain Eukaryota; kingdom Viridiplantae; phylum Streptophyta; class Magnoliopsida; order Sapindales; family Rutaceae; genus Zanthoxylum; species Zanthoxylum bungeanum. The sequence continues at coordinate 84,782 of SKCR01012889.1, forward strand.
TCAGTGGTGGTTTGCGGCAATGAAGGGTGGTGTTTTGGTTGGTGATTTTCGGTGATGGATGGTGTATGGGGGCGTGTATTCAGTTCTTGAGAGTGAAGGAGGAGAATAGCAAATTTGTTTGTGCTTGTTCTTGAGTTATGCGTGAATGGCTAGGAGAGGGGGAGTGTTGGATTTGTGTTTCTTTTTCTAGACAAAGGTTAGGGTGAATCCATGTTTAAAAAGGAATAAGATTTGTGTATTAAAGATGTGCCATTTAATTAGTGTCACACAAGGAAATCTTATATTTAATTAGAGACAAGATTTGTTCAAATTAGGAAGATCATATATTTGATTTATTTTAATTAGGCATGAGATTTGTTTTATCATATATTTGCTTTGTCTTGATTAGGTAGGCCATTATTTAGATTTTATTGATTTTTCCATGTGTTAAATATGTATTTTATTATTTTGGGTGAGTTTTAATTGGGCTTGGGCGTATGGGCCTCCTCCCTGAGCGTGTGCTTGGCTTTTGGTGGTGGGCTTGGTGTGTGTTGGCTAAGTGTGTGGCTTGCGAGGGTTTTGGGCCAAGGTTTAGTGGTTTGCGGGGGTTTTTTGGGCCATGGTTAAATTTTAAAATGGAAATCCAACTAGCGAACCCGAGACTAAGAAAACGAATCAAATCCAAAATGTCAATTCTTGATGTTTCCCTTCCGACGACCGTTTCCCGCGACTTCTATGACTCAAAAGGTAGTGCCTCCAAATGAGACTCATCATCGGGACTTACATGCAAAAATGCAGTGCCTACAGTCACCCCCACTTTGATGGGACTTGTGGAGTGTGTGACAATGACAATCCTATCAAAGTTTATGCAATGCATTTTTACTTACCTGGCCCGCCAGCTGCCACTTGACTTGTCTGTTGCCTCGAACGGATTTGATGATACAATGGACCTCGATCCTGCGATGCATCCCAATAACTACAACCGACAAAATGGCCTTGACCGTGGGACGCATTCCAATATCACTGACAATGTGGGTCACGACCCTGGGACGCATCCCCAAAACTGATGATGTCGGGGGCCAACGGCCCTGGGATGCATCCCGATAACTGCAACCGACACTAAGGGCCTCGACCCTGGGACGTATCCCAATACCGCTGACAATGTGGGACACAACCCTGGGATGCATCCCCAAAAATGATGATGCAGGGTGCCAATGGCCCTGGGATGCATCCTGATAACTGAAACCGACAACAGGGGCCTCGACCTTGGAACGCATCCTGATAACGTTGACAATGTGGGTCAAGACCCTGGGACGCATCCCCAAAACTGATGATGATGTGGGTCACGTCCCTGGGACGTATCCTCAAAACTGCTGATGATGTGGGTCACGACCTTGGGACGCAACCCCAAAACTGCCAATGATGTGGGTCTCCACCCTCGGACGCATCACCAAAACTGTTGATGATGGGGTCATGACCCTAGGACGCATCCCCAAAACTGATGATGTCGGGGGCCAACGGCCCTGGGATGCATCCCGATAACTGCAACCGACACTAAGGGCCTCGACCCTGGGACGTATCCCAATACCGCTGACAATGTGGGACACAACCCTGGGATGCATCCCCAAAAATGATGATGCAGGGTGCCAATGGCCCTGGGATGCATCCTGATAACTGAAACCGACAACAGGGGCCTCGACCTTGGAACGCATCCTGATAACGTTGACAATGTGGGTCAAGACCCTGGGACGCATCCCCCAAAAACTGATGATGATGTGGGTCACGTCCCTGGGACGTATCCTCAAAACTGCTGATGATGTGGGTCACGACCTTGGGACGCAACCCCAAAACTGCCAATGATGTGGGTCTCCACCCTCGGACGCATCACCAAAACTGTTGATGATGGGGTCATGACCCTAGGACGCATCCCCAAAACTACTGATGATGCGGGTCACGACCCTGGGACGCATCTCCAAAACTGCTAATGATATGGGCCTCGCCCTCTGGGATGCATCCCCAAAACTGATACAGACGAGGGTCTCGACCCTGGGACTCATCCCCCAAACTGATGATGATGTAGGCCTCAGCCTTGGGACTCATCACTGAAACTAATTCTGATAAAGATGTGGGCCTCGCCCTTAGAGTGCCGTACTCGGCAAGACTGATTCTGATAAGGATGAGGGCCTCGCCCTCAGAGTGCCATACCCGGCAAGACTGATTCCGATAAAGATGTGGGCCTCGCCCCCAAAGTTCCATACCCGGCAATACTGATTCTGATTAAGATGTTGGCCTCCCCCACAGAGTGCCATACCCGGTAAAACTGATACTGATAATGTTGTGAGCCTCGCCCTCGGGACTCATCCTCAAAACTGATATGGATGATGTGATGGTTTATTTCAACATACTATACTGCCTCTCATGAGATAATCCTGATAGTCAGACATATTTTCATCCTCAACGAATACTTCGCATCGAAATCAGAGAACCTTCAAAGTACTTGATACACTCAACTTCAATTGTCTAAATAGGTGATCTGAATTAGACTCCTAGTGTGTGTGTGCTAAGGCTATTTCGCAGCTTTAATCCTTAAGTAGGCCAACTCGATGATTTCATCACAGAGAATCGGATCGGTGGGTCTAACCAATCTAGATGTCTTGATCACATTCTGTAATTACTTCGTCATACTCAACATGATATGGTCTTTTTTTCTTTCGTCTCTTTCTTTTCATTCTTTCTCTTTGTTTTTGAACACCTACCCTTTAAGGTAGCATTTCTCCTCATAGTGATCCTATTCTTACCCATGGGTAGCTTCACGCTTATCGGTTATAAGCGATCTATTTTTCTATTTTTTCATCGCAGAGACTCTTTCTTTATATCCAACCATATTATATATCGTAGCATAACTAAACCAGGGTGGACATCCAGGAAAACAGTCATTCACCGATCCATCATCCCTTCGACTAGTCCTCTTGCCAATCACTCAGGTTTCCATAGTTGAGATCCCGTAATCAAGTGCTCGGGAGTCCAGCTGAGATTAACCCATTTAGAATACCAGATGAGAACATGTCTCACACTTGTCGTTTCTAAGTCTTCTCCCTACAGAAAACAATGTCATCACCAGACATATGCCTGACTATCAAAGATTTCTCTCTGTCTCTCCCTTTTTTTCTCATTCCACCGAATTCTTCCGTCGTTTTCTGATAATGTGGCCTTCGCCTCTTGAGATCCATTCCCAAAACTCAAACTAATGTGGGTCTCAACCCTGGGACTCCTCCCCAAAACTAACACCAATGTGGGCCTCAACCCTCAGATTACTACCCGAATCTAACACTAATATGGGCCTCAGCCCTATGAGGCTTATGGGGCTCGGTGTTGGGTAGTGAAGGGATGCTTGTACTGGGCAGTAAGAGGGCTGTTTTGCGTGTGTGGATGAGTGGTTTTTGGGTGTGTTTTCAGTGGTGTTTTGTGGCAATGAAGGGTGGTGGGGGGCATGTATTCTGTTTTTGAGAGTGAAGGAGGAGAAGAGAAAAATTTTGTGTGCTTGTTCTTGAGTTATGCGTGAATGGCTAGGAAAGAGGGAGTGTTGGATTTGTGTTTTTTTTATAGACAAAGGTTAGGCTGAATCCATGTTTAAATAGGAATAAGATTTGTGTATTAAAGAGATGCCATTTAATTAGTGTCACACAAGGAAATCCTATATTTAATTAGAGACAAGATTTGATCAAATTAGGAAGATCATAAATTTGATTTATTTTAATTAGGCATGAGATTTGTTTTATCATATATTTGCTTTATGTTGATTAGGTAGGACATTATTTAGATTTTATTTGATTTGTTTTGATTTTCCCATGTGTTAAAATGTATTTTATTATTTTGGGTGAGGTTTAATTGGGCTTGGGCGTGTGGCCTCCTCCTTTGGCTTGTGGTTGGCTTTTGGTGGTGGGCTTGGTGTGTGTCGGCTAGGTGTGTGGCTTGCGAGGGTTTTGGGCCAAGGTTAAGTGGTTTGCGGGGGTTTTTTGGGCCAAGGTTAAATTTTAAAACGGAAATCCAACTAGCGAACCTGAGACTAAGAAAACGAATCAAATCCAAAATGTCATTTCTTGATGTTTCCCTTCCGACGATCGTTTCCCGCGACTTCCATGACTCAAAAGGTAGTGCCTCCAAATGAGACTCATCATCGGGACTAGCATGCAAAAATGCAGTGCCTACAGTCACCCATACTTTGATGGGACTTGTGCAGTGTGTGACAATGACAATCCTATCAAATTTTATGCAATGCATTTTTCTTTACCTGGCTCACCAGCTGCCACTTGACTTGCCTGTTTCCCAGAACTGAGTTGATGATACAGTGGACCTCGATCCTGGGACGCATCCCAATAACTACAACCGACAACGGAGGTCTCGACCCTGGGATGCATCTCAATACCGCTGACAATGTGGGTCATGACCCTGGGACGCATCCCCAAAACTGATTATGCAGGGGTCAACGGCCTTGGGATGCATCCCGATAACTGCAATCGACAACTGGGGCCTCGACCCTGGGACGCATCCTAATACCACTGACAATGTAGGTCACGACCCTGGGACACATCCCCAAAACTGTTGATGCAGGGGGCCAACGGCCCTATGACACATCCGATAACTACAACCGACAACGAGGGCCTCGTCCCTAGGACGCATCCTGATAACGTTGACAATGTGGGTCACAACCCTAGGACGCATCCCCAAAACTGATGATGATGTGGGTCACGACCCTGTACGCATCCCCAAAACTGCTGATGATGTGGGTCACGACCCTGGGACGCATCCTCAAAACTACTGATGATGTGGGTCACGACCTCTGGGACGCATCCCTAAAATTGCTGATGATGTGGGTCACAACCCTGAGACGCATCCCCAAAACTGCTGATGATGTGGGCCTCGCCCCCTGGGACGCATCCCCAAAACTGATACTGACGTAGGTCTCGACCCTGGGACTCATCCCCAAAACTGATGATGATATAGGCCTCGGCCTTGGGACTCATCCCTGAAACTGATTCTGATAAAGAGGCGGTCCTCGCCCTCAGAGTGCCATACTCGGCAAGACTGATTCTGATAAGGATGTGGGCCTCGCCCTCAGAGTGCCATACCCTGCAAGACTGATTTCGATAAAGATGTAGGCCTCGCCCATAGAGTGCCATACCCGATAAGACTGATTCCGATAAAGATGTGGGCCTCGCCCCTAGAGTACCATACCCGGCAAGACTGATTCCGATAAATATGTGGGTCTCGCCACTAGAGTGCCATACACGGAAAAACTAATACTGATAATGTTGTGGGCCTCACCCTCAGGACTCATCCTTAAAACTGATATGGATGATGTGATGGTTTATTTCAACATGTTATACTGCCTCTCATGAGATAATCCTGATAGTCAGACATATTTTCCCCCTCAACGAATGCTTCGCACTGAAACCATAGAACCTTCAAAGTACTTGATACACTCAACTCTAATTGTTTGAATAGGTGATCTGAACTAGACTCCTAGTGTGTGCGCTAAAGCTCTTTCGCAACTTTAATCCTTAAGTAGGCCAACTCGATGATTTCATCTCGGAGAATCGGATCGGCGGGTCTAACCAATCTAGATGTCTTGATAACATTCTGCGATTACTTCGTCATACTCAACATGATATTGTCTTCTTCTTTTTTCTTTCGTCTCTTTCTTTTCATTCTTTTTTTTTTGACACACCTACCCTTTAAGGTAGCATTTCTCCTCACGGTGGTCCTTTTACTCGCCCATGGGTAGCTTCACACTTATCGGTTATAGGCAGTCTACTTTTTCTATTTTTTCATCGCAGAGACTCTTTATTAATTTCCAACCATATCATATATCATAGCATAAGTAAACCAGGGTGGACATCCAGGCAAACGGCCATTCAGCGATCCATCATCCCTTCGACTAGTCATCCTGCCACCCATTAAGGTTTCCACTATTGAGATCCCTTAATCAAGTGCTCACGAGTACAGCTGAGATCAATCCATTCAGAATATCGGATGAGAGCACATCTCACACTCGTCGTTTCTAAGGCTTCTCCCTACAGCAAACAATGTCATAACCGGACATATGTCTGACTATCAAAGATTTCTCTCTCTCTTTTTTCTCTCTCTCCTCTCTTTTTTTCCTCATTCTATAGAATTCTTCCGTCGTCTTCTGATAATGTTGGCTTCGCCCCTTGAGATCCATTCCCGAAACTCAAACTCATGTGGGTCTCAACCATGGGACTCCTCCCCAAAACTAACATCAATGTGGGCCTCAACCCTCAAATTACTACCCGAATCTAACACCAATATGGGCCTCAGCCCTAGGATTATTACCCAAATATGATATTGTACTTTTGCAATTTCTGAATGGCTTGTCTTTGCCGCTTTCTATTTTCTTATTCAAAACCTGTGAATACAAAACGAAACAGACACAAAAAGAATGTTAAATACGTTACGTGTATGCATGCAAGCATGAGTGAATTTCATGTCCTGCTGGGTTAGGTCTTCGGTCAATTCCCTCAGTGACTGCTCGGTCTTCTCTTCCTTAGGCAAAGTACTATTTCATTCTATTCACGTTGGTGAGCTAGTTCTCTTCTAAGTCTGAAAGTCTCACTGCTTCGTATCACATTACTGAATGGCTATCTTGTCTTTTCTGCTTGCTTCTTTCGAGGATTCCCCGTGTTCTAAACATCGTTGAGTATCATAGTACCAGGGTTGAATGCTTTTTCAAATGTACTCATGTTGTAGGTTGAAAGGGAGAGACTCAGACAAGTAAACGAAATGAACGCCTTTATTATTATTAAGAAAATGTTCGAACAAGCAGACAAAGTCAATGTCTTTATTATAAATGCTGGATCATAATTGAATAAGATCAGGGAAACAAGCATCTCCATAATTTACAACATCGTCTCCCCTTATTTTCTTGCTTCGTTCGACCATCAACTTCTTCAGGTACTGTAGTTACTCTTCCCATTCACTTCCCCTTTTTGCAACCTCCGTCTCGTCACTGGCTGAGAAGTTCCTCCAAAAATCCCTCCTCCGCTCCGTTTCACCTTTGCCACTGTTGTCCTGTATTCGCATGTGAGAAGTTTGGTGGTTGTGGGTTTGGATGACAAGGCTGTCGGGTAGGCCAAAGTTGATCATTTTGGTGGGTGGGGGTTTTTTTCTGCTTGCTGGGTTGATCTTTTTCTGGGTCAGGTATTTCATGGGAGTCGATGAGGTCCTGGATCTCATGCTTAAGGTGGGAGCATTTGTCAGTTTCATGGCCTCTTTTTCGGTGGTAGTGATAGTAAAGGTTTAGCTTAACGTAGTGTGGCACAGGGTTTGGAAGTGGTTAGGTTTTAATGGACTTAGGAGTCCTTGCCTTTTCAGCTCTTCAAACACCTTTGACAAAGGTCTAGTTAAATTGGAGAATTGCTTGTCCCTGATAGGGACGATCTTAAAAAGAGGGAGTTTAGTCTCTGAAGGTTCTCCAATGGTCTTTCCATTCTGATTGTAAAAATTTATGTTGTTGCCTATAAGGGGTACGGTCAAACTGGCCACAGCATTAGTCAGAACTTGCAACATCTCAATAATTTTGGTTACTTTGGTCTCCAATTGATCCAGGCGGGATCCTTCGTTAACTGACTCACTCATGTTCGCTGATGGTCTTCTGACAAGTCTTCTTTCTTCCACAACCCAACGGGTATCTATGATGGCTTTTAGACACAAGTGTTAACACGATACGTGTATGCATGAAGTGCATGAGATGTGTACGATGTATGAAATATATAAGCCAATTACGATCTTTACACTAGTTGGCCCTTTATCATTTTAATGTATTCAATCACGCTATTGCGCGGTGAAAACTTGTCCCAGTTGAAAAAAGGCCCAACAGGTTTACACTTTGCGATAACATGGCTAAATGACTTCAAATGATAAGAGGCCCAAATATAAAATTGCCCATCGTCATTTTAGAAACTCTTAGCCCAATTGTCATAGGATACGAACTCATCCAAATTTAAACGGCCCAACAAGTTCGTATTTCTGACAAGAAGCCCAACTGAATCCAAATGATGATGGTCCCAAACACAGGCATAAAGAAATAATTTCTACAAAGTGGAACATCAGCATTTCAAAAACTTTTGGCCCAATTGTCATAGGATATGAACTTGTCTCAGTTTAAATGGCCTAACAAGTTCGCATTTCTGACAAGAAGTCCAACTAAATCCAAATGACAATGGTCCCTAAAAACAAAAATAAAGGAATAGTGTCTATTAGTCCTACAACTACAGTTCATACGCGAGTTTATAGAGGTATAGAGAAAAGCTCTCGTTGATGAGGGATTGCCCACAACTAGTTCTCCCCACTCAAGGGTTCGAGCGACCAAGTGAGCGTACCTTTTTTGTACCTTACGGTACGTGCCAACGAGTTATGGTGTATGACTAACTATCAAATGGATTTCCCATTGTAAATTCCTCAGAGGGAGGGTGGAGCAAGGCTCTCTTAAGTACCCAAGCCCCTTAGGCTCTTATCGCTTGGTGTCAGGAATAAACAACGAGTCCTCCAAATTAGTCCATCACAGTAGGCTACAAGTAGATGATTATCTTGGTGCCTTCACAGCTTTTCCTTATAGAAAGGTAGTGAGTGAAGGAAGACACCAAACCATCACTTAGCCTTAATAATGCCTTTGATTAAACCACTTTCAACCCATGGTAGACACGGTTAACTAAAGCACAAATTATAATCATTACAAGACATTATTTCGGGACCGATTTTCTATCCTCAGTCGAGTCGCTAGACTGTATGACACATATATTGATGATGCTGTTCTGGACTCGCGGCCTAGTTGGGAGTACGGAGTAGCCCACATGGAAACTAAACCAGAGAGATAACATGGAGTCGCAACCCGGTGTGAACCGGGACAAAGATGTAAGGCCGCACTCACCCCTAGCAAGGGAAGACCTCAAACCGTTGGGTTTGGAATGGTCCCTTACTTGTGCCACTTGTAATGATATGATTTGTACAATAAATTAACCGAACCTACTCAACATGTATGCTCAAAAGTATTCTATTTCTAAGTTCACATACATGAAAATAAAACTCATATCTAAGTTTGCATATATCATATATCTAAGTTTACATGCATAAAAGTAAATCGGAATACGGCAAGCATACAATTTCATAAGCACATTACATTCATGGATACGGCAAAACAAGCAAATGATAATTGTACAAGCACGCTTAAAATTGAATCAGAATAATGGCAGGCACATAATTTCATAAACACATTGCATTGATAATCATGGAAGCGCAAACAAGTAATAATTATACAAGCATGCATATTAATGAGAGGCAATTAACCGCATAATGTAAAGAGATAGCTAAAGAGGCAATTAAATGCATAATGTAAAAAGATAACTAGAGATGCAATTATACGTTAAAATAAACATGTCGTGGTGCAATGCAAGAGAATATAGACAATAAAGGTGAAACAAACGAGATGCAACTTATGCCCACAACTATATAGGACTTCAAGTGTCTGATTAAACGTATCTCACGTTCAATCAAACGTATTTTGTCCGACGTGGCAAAGGTAGCCCGTAGGCTTTTTATCCCTCAAAATAGAGGACCTTTAATCCAACTTGATTCGCCCATGCGCGATGCAATATGATGCATGATTATGCAAGAAGATGACATACAAAAAGCAAATAACGAAATAAAAGGCGCGGCAAAACGTCATGGCAAAGGTAGCCCTTAGGCTTTTAATCCCTCGAAATGGATGACCTTTAATTCAACTTGATAAGCCCATGCGTATTACATTACTATGCATATAAAATAAAGACAACTATATGGAACTTCGTATGTCTGATTGAACATATCTTACATTCAACCAAACACACTTCGTCCGGTGCGGCAAAACGTCATGGCAAAGGTAGCCCTTAGGCTTTTAATCCCTCGAAATAGAGGACCTTTAATCCAACTTGATTTGCCCATGTGCACTATATCATCATTACATAAATAAATAACATACACAAAGTAAATGGCGGAATAATAAAAGAGCGCGGCGAAGTATCATGGTAAAGGTGGCCTTTTTGGCTTTTCTCCCCCCAAATGGAGAACCTTTAGACCAACATAATAAGCCCATGCACTTTACATTACAATGCATACAAATAAATAGGACAAGGATATGAGACTGCATATGTCCGATTAAACATATCTCATATTCAATCAAACATACTTCGTCCGGTGCAGCAAAATATCATGGAAAAGGTAGCCCGTAGGCTTTTTATCCCTCAAAATGGAGGACCTTTAATCCAACTTAATTTGCCCATGCGCACTATCTCATCAATACACAAACAAATCACATGCGGAAATTAAATGGCGGAATGTAAGAAGCGAATAATAAATAAACTAGACAAAATATATCGAAATATGTGCTGTTTTCTCTAGTAGTACGTGGAGTTGTATCCCAAGTACAGACCGCACTATCATCCATTCATATTCGGCTACAGAATTTACGTCTGGGTTTTCATCATATATACCACAAGAGAAGACACATTTTCCATTCATTCAAGGGCCACAACACACATCAATCAACGACTCTCATGCGAAGAAAATTCAATAAACAATCAAAATATAAATGAAAAATAAATAAGGAAAAGTGCCATCAGGTCTAACCTTTTATGTCGACTCTCGGACGTGCGTTACACGGTGGTCCGAATGGATAAAACTTTGTAACTTTTTTGGTTCGCTAGTTCATGTCTTTCCTCACCTTTTCTCTGCTCGAGCTACTGTTTTTACTCCGTTTCACTGTTGTTTTCGCTATATTTTCTGGTCACTCTTTTTAGTTTATTAATGGATTATTTTTGCGATTTTAAAGGGGGTTGGGGCTGCTGCTTTGTGCGGTTATTTAAGGGTTTTAAAGTGCATTTTTTGTTCACAGTATTAGGTTATTTAAGCCACTGTTTAGGGTATTTGGGCTGTTGTTTTAAGGTATTTGGGCAGCTATTTTTTTAAGGGTTCTAAAGTGCAGTTTTTGGCTACTGTTTTGGGTGTTTTTAAGGGTTTAAAGTGTAGTTTTTTCCACTGTTTTGGGGATTTAAAGTGCATTTTTTAGTTACTATTTTATGTGATTTAAGGTCTATTTTTTAGATCATTATAGTGCAATTTTAGTGGCAGTGAGGGGGGCTTATAGGGCTCGGTTTTGGGCATTGAAGAGAGAGTTATGGGGCTCGATTTTGGGCAGTGAAGGGAGGCTTGAACTGGGCAGTAAGGGGGCTATTTTTCGTCTGTGGATGGGTGGTTTTTGGGTGTTTCTGTGGTGTTTTGCGGCAATGAAGGGTGGTGTTTTAGTAGGTGATTTTCGGTGATGGATGGTGTTTGGGGGCATGTATTCAGTTCTTGAGAGTGAAAGAGGAGAAGAGAAAATTTTTTTGTGCTTGTTCTTGAGTTATGCATGAATGCCTAGGAGAGGGGTAGTGTTGGATTTGTGTTTCTTTTATAGACAAAGGTTAGGGTGAATCCATGTTTAAAAAGGAGTAAGATTTATGTATTAAAGATATACCATTTAATTAGTGTCACACAAGGAAATCCTATATTTAATTAGAGACAAGATTTTTTCAAATTAGTAAGATCATATATTTGATTTATTTTAATTAGGCATGAGATTTTTTTATCATATATTTGCTTTGTCTTGATTAGGTAGGCCATTTCTTTAGATTTTATTTGATTTGTTTTCATTTTCCCATGTGTTAAATATGTATTTTATTATTTTGGGTGATGTTTAATTGGGCTTGGGCGTGTGGGCCTCCTCCTTGGGCGTGTGTTTGGCTTTTGGTGGTGGGCTTGGTGTGTGTGGGCTAGGTGTGTGGCTTGCGGGGGGTTTTGGCCAAGGTTAATTGGTTTGCGGGGGTTTTTTGAGCCAATGTTTAATTTTAAAACGGAAATCCAACTAGCGAACCCGAGGCTAAGCAAACGAATCAAATAAAAAATGTGAATTCTTGATGTTTCCCTTTCGACGACCGTTTCCCGTGACTTCCATGACTTAAAAGGTAGTGCCTCTAAATGAGACTCATCATCGGGACTTACATGAAAAAATGCAGTGCCTACACTAAGAATGTTTTAATTTTCAAGTATTACAAAGAACAATTTTCAAATGTTTTTGAAAGAGATGCTCCTACAGTTTGATACTTGATTTAAGTTTTTGAATGTTTATCTGCAGTTTTATGTTTTCGGGGCATGAGGTAACAACTCACCCCAGTATGTAACTTGAGATATAGTTGGAATTGATGGATTCAGAGACATGTGCACGTGTAGAGAGTCAGGATGATGGCTTAAGTTCGTGTTCCTGCACTCTAGTGGTAGCTATGTCCAGTTGAGTCGTTTTCCTGGACATGGGGCTCTACGTTCAGTTGAGTCGTTATCTTGGACGTAAGGCACCACCAGCCTTAGAGATGCCGCAGTTGAGCTGTTGTCCTGGGCATCGAGTACTATCAGTTTTCTGAGATGCCGCAGTTGAGCTGTTGTCCTGGGCATCAAGTATTTTCAGTTTTCAGTTTTCAGATGTTCAGATTTTCAATTTTCAGATTTCAGCCTTTCAGTACAAGATTTCAGACAAGCTTTCAGATTTCAGATTTCATACAATTTCAGATTCTCAGTAAACAGTTTTCAAATCACCAGTATATAGTTTTCAAAAGTTAGATTTTAGTAAACAGTTCTCAGAGACATAGAGTACACCCAATTGAGTCGTTTTCCTGGGTGTAGAGAGACGTTCAGTTGAGTCGTTTTCCTGGACGTAGAGCAGTTTTCTGTTTTCAGATACAGTTTACAGCTTTGAAATACATTTTTTAGTTTTCAGTTATAGTTTTCTGAAAGAGCTTTTCCAGAAAGAAAAAGTAAGATAAAGTTTTCAGCAAAAAGTTCTTCAAGAAGGGTTCTCAAAAAGCATTTCTAAAAGCACAATATGTTAAAATAGAGTATGGTTACAAATCTTGCATATAAATTATGTAATCTAGTGATTCATCTGAGATACATATAGTTGATGTTAAGGCATGACAACACGATCACATTCATGTAAGTAGATGACAGAAGTTTATATGTATTGTATGTTTACATATAATGAGTTATGTTCCAGAGAGCATTGAGGTAAGATAACTTGACTCTATGTATATATATATGTGCATGATTGATAGTAGTTATAAATAAAAATGATATTTTAAATTACCGATTTGATAATATTTCAATGAAATATGGGAAAGAAAACTATAATAAGTATTTTAACCTAACTGACGGGGAATGAATAAGATAGATGAAAGAAATCTGAGTAGCACAGTAAAAACGTCAAGAGTTTTGATAAAGTTGTTGTTGATATAGAAACTTGACACGTATATTATGAACGTATGAAAATATAACTAGTAAGGAGAACATAAGATTTGCGCGATCAGACGAAAGGAGTTTTAATAATGACATGGTTGTCAGTAGTATGAAAACTTGATTTATATGTGTATATGTATTAAGACGAATAATCTATAAACGTTAAACAGAATTCAAGTATGAGAGTAATCAAATAAAGGATTAGATGCATGTAATATGTTTGGGATATAATGAAATATCAGAATAAATAGGTAAGTACTAAGATATCGAGTAGTGCAGCAGAAGCGTGATATATGTGTGTTATTTGTAGATGCTAAATAGAAGTTAAAGTATGTGTGTGATCAGTTAAAAGGGTGGATTTAAGAGTAATGTGTTTTTAAAATAGATAAGAATTGTACAGTTAATTCAGAATTTATAAATATTTTCATGGTTTCTTGGAAAGTAAGTCATTAAACGGAAAACACAATACCACACAATGAGCATATTGAACCATAAAAACAAAATAAACAAATAACTATTTAAACATAAACATGAACTAAACAAAATATCATGCCTAAAAAGTGACATAATCATGCTTTGAAAATAAATAATAAACTAAACATAATCATGCTTTAAATAATAAATAAATAACCTACAAACTATATCATGCCCAAATACAAATTTGGATGAGACGAAATACGTGTCTCTTAAGTGGTACGTGGCGTTGTATCCCGAGTACAAACCGCACTACTATTCATTCGGATTCGGCTACGGAATTTACGTCCGGGTTTCCATCCTATATACCACATAAGGGAACACATATTCCGCTCATCCAACAATCACATCATGCCTTAAACGACTCTCATGCGATAATATTTTTAAAATAAATAAAATAAACAAAAGATAAAAAGTAAAAAGGTGCCCTCAGGTCTAACCTCTTTTGTCGTCTCAAGAAAGGGCGTTACACGTCCGTTGGAAGGGTGAATGATCCGTAAATATTTTGGTTCACTAACTCAACGTCTTTCCTCGCTGTTTTGCTGTTCGGGCTGCTATTTTTACTCTGTTTCGCTGCTGTTTTCTTGCTATTTTTTTGGCTACTGTTTTTGGTTGTTTAAGGGACTGTTTTGGCGGTTTTTGGAGGCTAAGGGGTTGCCTTTTTTAGGTGCTTTTGAGGGGGTTTTTATGCAGTTTTTTTGTGCAGTTTTAGGGTGTTTTCTGGGATGTTTTAAGGGGTATTGGCTGTTGTTTTGGTGGTAAAAGAGGTGCAGTTTTGGTGGTTAAACAGTGCAGTTTTTTGGACTGCAGTGAGGCGATTTCAGTGGGCTGTTTAGGCGTTTTTGAGGGGCTATTTACAAGGGTTTTTGTGGTGGTTTAGGGGCGATTTCGAGGGTATTTTAAGGGTATTATGCTGTGGTAAGAGGGGCTGAACAGTGAGCAATTTTTGCGGTAGTTACGGGACTATTTTGTGGGGTTTAGAGGATATAATGTGCGGCAGTTTGGGGAGGGCTGCTGTGCGTTTTTTAAGGGGGTTTTTTGCTGAGTTTATGCGGCAAAGAGAGTGAATTTGGGGGGTCTTGGGCGTGAATGCTATGTGAATGTGCTAGGGTAGAGAAGGGTGGTGAAGGCCTCTTTTTATAGGCAAATGAGTGAAGGCTTTCCTTAGTTGAATAGGAAAGAATCTCCTATTGATGGTGACATCTCTCTAATTGGAATCTCATAAGGAAAAGATCTCCTTAATTTAGGATAATGATTGGCTTTGATTAGGAAAGGGATCCATTAGATTTCTTTTAATTGGGAAGGGATTTGACTTTATTTTAGCATGTGTTAAATTTGTATCTCCCTAATTTAGAGAGTGATGGGCGTGAATGAGGTCTTATGTGCGTGGGTTTTGGTCCTTTGGGTAGGCTTGGGTGTTTAGGTTTGGTAAGTGGTTTATGGAGGTTTTGGGCCGAGGATAAGCTTTGAAACAGAGATCCAACAAGCAAAAGAAGCCAAACAACTGAAGTAAATCCAACAAAAATTCTATTTTCCAACTTTACCATTCCAACGTCTGTTTCCCGCGACTTTCACAACTAAAGAGGTAATGTCTCCATACGAGACTCATCATCGGGACTTATATGCAAAAATGCAGTGTCTACACCTATCTCCAGCTGGTAGCATCCTGGCCTAGGCGAGATATTACATTCACATGAACATATTTATTCGATATCATATAACAACATAAATAATAAAGAAACACCGCGAAACTTTTACTAAAATATTTTTCTGTAAAATAGCATAAAACGCGTTTTCGGCCGAACCGACCGACCAATGCTCATGAGGACTGTCCAGGTCAGCCCCTAAAACATTTGGAAAGTACGTAGGCTTTCTGAATAGTGACCAGTTCGCTGTTTGGGTTGCCGTTACCCGGTAACTTCATTTTTCACCGTTTTCACGTATTTTCACTCCTTAATAATTTATGATATATATTTTTCTTGGGCAATTAAAATAAACTAATTTACTCTAATTACTCAATAAATAAAACTAAATTTTTTATCAAAAAAATCAAATTTATCATTAATTGCAATAAGACCTCAAATGTTTTGCAATTTAATCATTTTAGTTTTTAAATATGTCAATTACATATTTAATTGATTCCAAATCAATCCTAAAATAATTTTTAAAATTTTGCAACAAAACCAGAAACCTTTTCAGATTTGCGCAAACTGCCCTGTAATTTTCCAGAATTATGAAACAACCCCTGAACTTTTCATTAATTGTAATTTGGCCCAATTTGTTCAAAACACATCAAGATCAAATCCAATCAATCCCAAATTTGACATACATCAAATATAGATCAAATTATAACATATATATGAAAAGCCCCAAATTTTGAGTGGGTTAAGAACCTTAATTTCACAAATTACTCAAATTGGACAATTTACATTAAATTGACAAAATTCAATAATTTAATCATTCAATTACCATAAAAATTGTAACATCCCCGGTTTGGGAGATGTTACCAGCAGGGGATAGCTGTACTAACCCCATAAGCCTCTGACTATCTGATTGTATTCTAACTGGTCTAATCTAATATTATGCATATAAACCATACTCAATTTGAAATACTTTTATTTCTCATATCTGTGAATTCAAAATACTTAACTTTGCATACATTAACATATGCTCTTAAAGACTCATTCTCTAATAGTACATACCATAACATTTTACTTTGACACTGACTGGACTCTTATCATATATGACTCAATGCTGGTGGACTCCATCCCTGGTGAGTGCATCAGTATCGTCCTCCCGAGCTTGTCCTCCTGGAATCTCTACAAAATAGATAAAGCTGGAGGGGGTGTAGGCACTGCATTTTTTTGCATGTAAGTCCCGATGATGAGTCTCATTTGGAGACACTACCTTTTAAGTCGAGGAAGTCATGGGAGACGGACGTCGGAAGGGAATCAGTATTTTGTTACTTTTATTCGCTTGTTTAGCTTCGAGCTCACTTGTTGGACCTCCGTTTTAAAGCATTCTTAGCCCAAACCCCATAAGACACACACCAAGACCATCTCACCCAACCCAAATCCAAGAAATAATTAAAACATGTCACAAATTAAATTAAAACCAATTAAATTGAATTAAAATTAAAATCCAACTCAATTAAATTCACAAATCAAATTAAATTAAATCCCTAATTAAAATAAATCATTTCCAAAATTAAATAAATCACTCCTCTAATTTAAGAAATTCCCCACCAAAATTACAATTATTCATTTCCTTTAATAAAATAAATAAAATAAATTCCCATTTACTTGATTTATTTCCTTATTCAAATAAAACATGCACAAACCTAACCCTAATTGCTACACACGCACTACAAGAATTAGACCATTTAGCGTCGAATTGTTTCGACGCCATAAGTGAAGATTTCGACGCAAATGATATTTAGCGTCGAAAAAATTAGACGCAAAAAATGGACGATAAAATGTCGACGAAAACCACTTGTAGCGTCGAAATAATTAAATGCGACGCTAAAAAACAGTATTCTGCGTCCAATTTATTTCGACGCTAAAGTAAAATTTTCGACGCTATATTTTATATTTGGCGACGAAATATATCGACGCAAAAATTCAAACTTTTAGCGTCGAAACCTTTCGACGCAAAGTAAATTAAAAAAGTATTATATGTAAGCTTATAGCGACCATGTTTTTTACTATTAGCGTCGATATTTGTCGACGCTAAAAGTCACCTTTAGCGTCGAAACTAGCTTATAGCGACCATGTTTTTTACTATTAGCATCTCCATCATAGTTTCGTGGCCGACGATTGAAATGAGTTTAAATATTCTGCATGTACATCGAACAAAATGTTATTGCTTCATTTATTATAACAGCTTCAGCTATTGAACCTTCAGGTCGTGCCTTGTTTTTGACATATTGTTTGTAATCTCCCAAAGCTCTGCAGATATGACAACAAGTTTGCATTAACACTAAATTATATGCAAATAAAAACGGTTACAAATTTTCTTATATAAAACTGTATATATATATATATAGTACCTCTCAATGGGATACATCCATCTGTAATGGACAGGACCTCCCTTTCTAGCTTCATCCGGTAAATGCACAGCCAGATGTACCATGACATCAAAGAAAGCGGGTGGCAAAATTCGCTCCAGCTTGCATAGGATTATCACGATTCCTCACTCAAGGTCGTCAATAACAGATGTGCTTATGTCCTCTGACACAATTGTTTAAAGAAGCCACATAATGAACCATAGGCTGGAAAATCATTAATGGTCCATAATAATGCGGCATGCATCTGAAAATACTGCTCTGAAGCTGCATCATAGGTATGCACACCCACATTCCATAATGTTTGTAACTCCTCGATCAATGGTCTCAGGTAATTATTTATATCTTTACCAGGTGAACGTGGACCAGGGATAAACAATGACATAAACATGAACGGATCCTTCATACATTTCCATGGAGGTAAGTTATATGGAATGACAATAACGGGCCAGATGCTATAAGAGTTGTACATATTCCCAAATGGGTTAAAACCATCAGAGGCAAGACCTAACCTGACATTACGGGGGTCCTCAGCGAAACGGGGGTACATGTCATCAAATTCCTTCCATTCGGTTCCGTCCGCAGGATGTCTAAGTATGCCCTCCGCACCGATCCTCTTTTCATGATGCCACATCATATCAGTCGCTGTGTGTCGTGACATGAACAATCTCTGCAGCCTGGGCGTTAAAGGGAAATATCGCAATATCTTTTGAGGCACTTTCTTCCCCATACCACGGACTTTGTACCGACTTTCACCACATATCGGACAATATTCAAGTGATTCATACTCGGCACGAAATAATACACAATCAAACTTACAAGCATGAATGGATTCATACCCCATTCCCAGATCACGCAACATTTTCTTTGCCTCATAGTACGACTTAGGCAATTCGCTTCCAACCGGTAACATTTGGGCCAGTAACTCTAACATCATATCGATACTTTTGTTGGTCATTCTGTTGATCACTTTAATGTGTAATAATTTCACAACGAAATTCAAGATCGACATTCCAGCACCTTCGAATGGAATTTTTTTTGCCTCATCAAGTAGCTCACTAAATAAGTTTTGATCATTTCCACTTAACACTGGCATGTCGCCACTAACACTATGACCAAGTTGTGGACCTTGTAAGTCATGCAAAATATCGGCGATATCATCGTTTGCAGGTTGATTGTAACTACTGCTCCCTTCGCCGACATCAAAAAACCGTGACTGAGAATGATACTGCTCACCGTGATAAATCCACGTACGGTAAGTGGGTGATATTCCTGGCATGTATAAATGATTATGAACTTCATCTAACCGCTTCCTTTTCCTATTCAAACAATTTGCACATGGACAACGAACACGACCTTCTGCATCAATGTGTTGCTTTGCGACTTCCATAAACTCAGACACTCCATTACGATATTCAACACTCAATCTATCCAGAGAGCTCATCCAATTTCTATCCATTTCAGCAGAATACCTAAATATAATAATATAATTATTAGATATCATTTTACAGTAATCAACATTACTAATTCAGTAATACTTAATTTAAGCATATATATATATATATATAAATATATATATATAATATATATATATATATTTGGTTGATAAATTAATTAAATAGTTTACAGAAAAATTCTATTTTGTTAATTAATATACTTACTCTACATATATGAATCATAAATCACTAACAAACAGCATATAAAAACATATAAACAACATATATAATCATAAAAATTGAAAATAATAAAGAAATATGAAAGAAGATTTACCTTTTCGGAAATTGATTACAATTTTATTGAAAATTTTTAGGAGAGATGTGAGGCTGTAGAGGAGAAATTCTGGATTTCAGAGGATTTTTACGAAGAGAATGAAGAAAAAAACAGAGGGGGAGAAGGGGTGGCGACCTTCTGTATTTTAATCTATCTTTAGCGTCGAATACTAAATTCGACGCTAATTGTTGCCGTTTTTAGCGTCGAAACGGTTTTTTTCGACGCTAAATGTTCCATTTTTAGCGTCGAAACCGTTTTTTCGACGCTAAATATAAAACATTAGCGTCGGATTTAATTTAGACGCGAAAGAATCAAGGATCTGTCGGTGGAAGCCTCATAACTATTTAGCGTCGAATATTTGTTCGACGCTAAAAGTATTATTTTTGGCGTCGAATATTCAAAATCGACGCTAATTATATACGTTTTTAGCGTCGAAACTGTTTTGTCGACGCTAAATATCAAAAATATAGCGTCGAATTAAATTTAGACGCGAAAGAATCAAGGACCTGTCGGTGGAAGCTTCATAACTCTTTAGCGTCGAAATTAGTTTCGACGCTAAAAGTACAATTTTTAGCGTCGATTATTCACATTCGACTCTAATTGTTGCCGTTTTTAGCGTCGAATTTAATTTAGACGCGAAAGAGTCAAGGATTTGCCGGTGGAAACTTCATACACCTTTAGCGACGATATATGTTCGACGCTAAAATTATATTTTTGGCGTCGACCACGTGTTTCGACGCTAAAAGTGTAATATCTGGCACCAAAAATTATTGCAATAATATAATTATTCAGCGTCGAATATTTTTCGACGCTAAAGTTCTGTTTTTAGCGTCGAAATATAGTTTCGACGCCAAAAAATTAATATTCTGCGTCGAAGTTTTATTCCGTCGCTAAAAATATGACATATAGCGTCGAAACTAATATTCGACGCTAAAAGTTAGTTTTGGCGTCGCATAATGTTTCGACGCTAAATATTTGGACACTAAAAGCCATAATTCTTGTAGTGACGTTTCCCTCTCTCTCTATATAAACAACAAATGCAACCTCTAGCTCTCTGAACTACCCGGCCAAAACAAAAATATAAGACAAAGAACACCTCACTTAGCAAACCATGGCAAAAACAAAATAAAAAACCCTAAAACCCTATTATCTCTCTCTCTCACTGACGAAAAAGACACTCAAAGCAAGAAACCCCTAGTAGTTATCCACGCACCTGGCCATCATCATTCGAACCCCTAAAAGCTAAGAACAACTCACATAGCTGCCGCTCTACCCATGCAACAAAGCCCCTCATTGCCTTCAAATAACGCCATAAAACCATTCATGTTACAAACCATATTCCTGAGCAGCCCTTTCTCCATCTATATAAATAACAAGACCTCTCTTTTTTTAGTCCGTCAGCGCATCCCTTCTCTCCATAACCCCACACATGATCAAAACCTAACAAGACACTCACACAGCCCTTTCCTTCAACGTCCATTCACGCTTAAACGAGCCAATAACTCATGATATCTCCCAAAACCTAAATCAACAAACCGACCATAAACTGCACGTCTAAAGACCACCGTACAATCAGTCTATTCATCCAGCTCCACACCAAATCACGCCAAAGCAACCATAAACCCTTATCTTCCTCACGCCCTCACACTGCCACCAAGACTGCTTTACACGTTGCCCCTTAACGCCTGCTCCACACGTCCCCACTACTTCACGTCTCAACACAAAATGCCCATAATTCAACATCACCATTCAAAGCCTCACAGCCACGCAGCAAACAAGAAGCCCCCCACCGATTCAAACAATAAACAAATAGCCTTTACTGAACCAAATCCAGTGAGCCGAAACCACCAAATAACTGCACAAAACAGAAGCCCAATACCCCCTCAAATAACCCCAAAACAGTCCATTAATACACCAAAAATAGTGACTAAAAAATTGCAATAAAACAATAGCAAAATGGAGTGAAAATAGTGGCCTAAACAGCGAAATAGCGAGCAAAAATGTGAACCGGTGAACCAGAAAAGTTACGAAGTTTTAGCCCTTCCGACCGCCTTGTAATGCACGTCCAAGAGTCGACATAAAAGGTTAGACCTGAGGGCACTTTTCGTATTTATTTTTATTCATCTTTTAATCATTTTATTTATTTATTTCGCACGTGAGTCACTTGTGGATGCATGTTGTGGTTTTGAATGGATGGGAAAATGTGTCATCTTTTGTGGTATATAGGATAGAAACCTAGACATAAATTTCGTAGCCGAATCCGAATGGATGGTAGTGCGGTCTATACTTGGGAGACAACTCTACGTACCGCTTGAGCTAACGGCACCTATTTTGATTTATTTCATATTTTTTGTTTATTATCCGTTATTTAATTTTTGCATGTTATTTGTTTGTGTAATGATGAGATAAAGCGCATGGGCTTAGTAAGTTGGATTAAAGGTCCTCTATGTCGAGGGGTTAAAATCCTTTACCACGATGTTTTGCCGCGCCGGATAATGTATATTCGGTTGAATGTAAGATGTGTTCAATCAGGTATATGAAGTCTGATATTGTTGTCTTTACTTTTATATGCATTATGATGTGATACGCATGAGCTTATTAAGTTGGATTAAAGGTCCTCTATTCGGAGGGATAAAAAGCCTACGGTCTACTTTTACCATGATACTTCACCGCGCCTTTTATTTCGTTAGTTTCTTTTCTTTGTATGTCATCTTCTTGCAAAATCATGCATCATGTTGCATCACGCATGCGCAAATCAAGTTGGATTAAAGGTCCTCCACTTTGAGGGATAGAAAGCCTACGAGCTACCTTTGCCACGACGTTTTGTCGCACCGGACAAAGTGCATTCGATCGAATGTGAGATATGTTCAATTGGACACTTGAAGTCCTATATAGATGTGGGCATATGTCACATCTCTTTTCTTTCACTTCCATTATTTATCTCTCAAATCGCAACATGGCACATTTATTTTGATGTACGATTACCATTTTGGTTATTTCTTTGCATTATATACCTAATTGTTTCTCTTTATTGCGCATAATAGTGCAACTGCCATTTGTTTGCATTTTCGTGTCCATGAATGTAATGAGCTTATGACATTGTATGCTTTTGTATTTCAATTTATCTTTATGTATGCAAATTCGGACATGGATTATATTCAAATAGGTTGGATGCAAATTTGGACATAGATTATATGCAAATAGGTTGTATGCAAATTGGACATAGATTATATGAAAATAGGTTGTATGCAAATATGAAAATATGTTACATGTGAGCTTAGATGAACTTTTGATTTATGCATGTGAAATAGAATACCCTTGGGAATGTATGTTGCCAGATTCGATTAAATTATTGCACAAATCACATTATTACAAGTGGCATAAGTGAGGGACCATTCCGAACCCAATGGTTTGAGGTCTTCCCTTGCGAGAGGTGAGTGCGGCCTTAAATATTTGTCCTAGTTCACACCGGATGGCGACTCCATTATTCTCTGGATTAGTCCCCTGCAGGCTACTTCGTACTCCCAACAAGGTCGCGAGCCTAGAACAGCATGCGTCACCCAGTTTCTGTGTCCCACAGTCTTGCGACTCCACTAGGGATAGAGAATCGGCCCCGAAATAATGTCTTGTAATTATTGTGATTTGTGCTCTAATTAACCGTGTCTACCGTGGGTTGAAAGGGGTTTAATCAAAGGCAATTTTAAGTCTAGGTGATGGTTTGGTGTCTTCCTTCACTCACTACCTTTCTATAAGGAAAAGCTGTGAAGGCACCTAGATAATCATCTACTCGTAGCCTACTATGACAGACTGATTTGGGGGACTCATTGTTTATTCCTGACACCAAGCAATAAGAGCCTAAGAGGCTTAGGTACTTAAGAGAGCCTCGATCCACCCTCCCTCTGGGGAATCTACAACATGAAATACATTTGACAGTCAGTCACACACTATAGCTCGTTAGCACGTACCTTAGATTATAAAAAAGGTGCGCTCACTTGGTCGCTCGGACCCTTGAGTGGGGAGACCTAGTTATGGGCAATCTTTCGCCAGTGAGAGCCTTTGTCTACACTCCCGCAAACCCACACGTAGACCTGAGTTGTATGACCTGTAGCAACTCTTTCCTTGTGCTTGTGGACCATCCTCATTTGGATACAGTTGGACTTATTGTCAGAAATGCGAACTTGTTGGGCCATTTAAACTGGGACGAGATCATATCCTCTTTCAATTGGGCCAAAAGCTTCTGAAATGTCGATGGGCCGCTGTGTAGAAATTATTGCTTTGTGCTTGGATTATCTCTTTATGCTTGGATTATCTCTTTATGCTTGTATTTGAGGACCATTGTCATTTGGATTCAGTTGGACTTCTTGTCAGAAATGCAAACTTGTTGGGCCATTTAAACGGAGACGAGTTTGTATCCTATGACAATTGGACCAAATATTTCTGAAATGCTGATGGGCCACTTTGTAGAAATTATTTCTTTGTGCTTATGTTTGGGCCTCTTATCATTTGAAGTCATTTAGCCATGTTGTCGCAAAGTGTGAACATGTTGGGCCTTTTTCAACTGGGACAAGTTTGCACCGCGCAATAGCGTGATTGAATACTTTAAAATAATAATGGGCTAACTAGTATAAAATTTTTTATGGGTTTATATATTCCATACATCGCACATATCTCATGCACTTTATGCATACATGCATCATAATTAACCCTTGTGTCTGAAAGCCATCATAGATACCCGTTGGGTTGGGGAAGAATGAAGACTTGTCAGAAGACCATCAGCCAACATGAGTGAGTCAGCCAATGAGGGATCCCGCCTGGATCGATTGAAGACCAAAGTAATCGAAATTATTGAGACGTTGCAAGTTCTGACTAATGTTTTGGCTAGTTTGATTATACCCCATGCAGTTGATGGTGGAGAGTTCTGTGACCAGAATAGAATGACCATTAGGGGATCTTCGGGGACCAAGCTCCCTCATTCTGAGATCGTCCCTATCAAAGACAGAAAATTCTCCAATTTGGGTAGACCTTTATCAAAGGTGTTTGAAGAACTGAAAAGGCAAGGACTCTTAAGTCCCTTGAAACCTAAACCACTTCCAAGCCCTATGCCACGCTACCTAACCTGAACCTTTACTATTACTTCCACTAGCAAATAGGCCATGAAACTAACAATTGTACCCGCCTTAGGCACGAGATCCAAAACCTCATTGATGCCCTTGAAATACCTGACCCAGAAAAAGACCATCCCAATACACTCAAAAGTCCCCTACCTAACTATCACTCTGTCCCACCACCTACCTATATGATTAACTCTGGCTTACCCAACCGTACTATCCTCCAAACATATGACCATCAAGCTTCCCGCATGGAGATATGGGGCAACAATAGCAAGAATGAAACGAAATAGAAAAGAGAAAATAAGTGGGAAAAAGAATTACAGGAGTTAGAAGATCTGATGTTCGAATGAAGCAAGAAGACGGAAGAAGACAAAGCTACAAATTATGGGGATGTTTATTTTCCTGATCTTATTCAATTGTGATCCTGCATTTAATAAAGACATTGATTTTTTCTACTTGTTCGAACCTTTTTCTTAATGATAATAAAGACGTTCGTCTCGCTTACTTGCCTGAGTTTCTTCCTTTCAACCTACAACATGAGTATATTTGATAAAAGCATTCAACTCTATTACTATGATACTCATCGATGTTTAGAACATGGGGAATCCTCGGAAGATGCAAGCAGAAAAGACAGGATAGCCATTCAGAAATATGGGAAATGGGGAAGTGAGACTGTCAGACTTGGGAGGGAATGAGTTCGCCGAGCCGATCAATGTGGATAGATTGAAGCAGTACTTTGCCTGAGTAAAAGAAGAATGGTCATCAAAGGAATCAATAGAAGACCTAACCTATCGTGATAGGAAATTCATTCATGCATGCATCCATACACATAACGTATTTTGCATTCTTTTTGTGTTTTGTATTCACGGGTTTCAAAGAAGAAAAAGAGAAAGCGGCGAAGGTAAGCCAATCAGAAACAGCAACAGTACAGTTTCAGGAATGAATCAGTATCAGTTTCAGGAATGAATCAGTATCAGTTTTAGGAATGAATCAGTATCAGTTTCAGGAATGAACCAGTTTCGGGAGGTTTAAGGCCCATATCAGTATGAGTTAGGGGAATGGATCTCAGCGGGCGAAGCCCACTTTATCAGAAGTGGAAAGGAAGAATTCCATGAAGTGAGTGGAAAAAAAAAAGAAAAAAAAAAGAAGAAAAAAAGAAAGAGAAAAAAGATGAAAAAAAGATAGAGAAGTCTTTGATGGTTAAGCATATGTCCAGTGATGACATTGCATGCTGAAAGGAGAAACCTTAGAAACGATAAGTGTGAGACGTGCTCTCGTCTGATATTCTGAATAGATTGAACTCAGTTGGACTCGCGAGCACATGATTACGGGGTCTCAACAATGGAAACCTGAGTGGTTGGCAAGATGACATGTCGAAGGGATGATGGATCGGTGAATGACCGTTTGCTTGGATGTCCACCCTGGTTTACATATGCTACGATATATGATATGGTTGGAAATAAAGAAAGAGTCTCTGCAATGAAAAAAATAGAAAAAATAGACCGCCTATAACAGATAAGCGTGAAGCTACCCATATGCGAGTATTAGGACGACCATGAGGAGAAATGCTACCTTAAAGGGTAGGTGTGTCAAGGAAAAAGAAAGAAAAGAGAAAAAAAAGGGTTCAGAATGAAAAGAATGAAAAAAAGAGATGAAATAAAAAAAAATCATATCATGTTGAGTATGACGAAGTAATCACGGACTGTGATGAGACATCCAGGTTGGTTAGACCCACCGATCTGATTCTCTGAGACAAAATCATCGAGTTGGCTCAATTAAGGAATAATCTGCGAAAGAACCTTGGCACACACACACTGGGAGTCTAGTTCAGATCACCTATTCAGACAATCGGATCTGAATGTATCAAGTACTTTGAAGGTTCTCAGGTTTCGACGCGAAGCATTCGTTGAGGACTAAAATATATCGGACCATTAGGATTATCTCATGAGAGGCAGTATAGTATGATGAAATAAACCATCACATCATATATATCAGTTTTGGGGATGAGTATCAAGGGCGAGGCCCACAACATTATCATTATCAGTATTGCCGAGTATAGCACTCTGGGGGCGAGGCCCACATCTTTATCAGAATCAGTCTGGCTAGATATGGCACTCTGGTGGCGAGACCCACATCTTTATCAGGATCAGTCTTGCCGGGTATGGCACTTTGGGGGCGAGGCCCACATCTTTATCAGGATCATTCTGGCCAGGTATGGCACTATAGGGGCGAGACCCATATTAGCACCAGTAGCAGTCTTGCCGGGTATGGCACTCTGGGGGTGAGGCCCACATATTTACAGAATCAGTCTGGCCGGGGCGAGTCCCACATCTTTATCAGAATTAGTTTTACCGAGTATCGCACTCCTGGTATGGAGACACACCATCAGTTTTGCCGGGTATGGCACTCTGGGTATACAGTATCAGTTTTGACGGGTATGGCAACCGAGAATGGTGCAGAGTCTGAGAATGAACAAGCCGAGAACGGAGTAGAATCCGAGAATGAACAAGCTGAGAGTGGTAATCCGAGAGTGAAGCAGAGTCCGAGAATGGAACGCGATTCAGGAATGACTATATCACAGTAACGGTTCGGAAATGGATCACCCCACACGATGACAATATATTGAAATGAACCATCACATCAGCATCAGTATCAGTTTCGGAGATGAGTCCCAGGGTTGAGGCCTACATCAGTATCAGTTTCGAGGATGACTCTCAGGGTTGAGGCCTACATTAGTATCAGTTTTAGGGATGAGTCCCAGGGTCGAGACTCACATCAGCATCAGCAACAGTTTTGGGGATGCGTCCCAGGGTTGAGGCCCACATCATCAGTAGTTTTGGGGATGCGTCTGAGGGTAAGGCCCACATCATCAACAGTTTTGGGGATGCGTCTCAGGGTTGAGGCCCATATTTTGTCAGCGGTATTGGGATGCGTCCCAGGGTCGAGGCCCTCGTTGTCGGTTGCAGTTATTAGGATGCGTCCCAGGATCGAGGTCCACTGCATCATCAGTTTTGGGATGCGTCATAGGGTCGAGGCCCATATTTTATCAGAGGTATTGGGATGCGTCCCAGGGTCGAGGCCCTCGTTGTCGGTTGCAGTTATTAGGATGCGTCCCAGGATCGAGGTCCACTGCATCATCAGTTTTGGGATGCGTCCCAGGGTCGAGGCCCATATTTTGTCAGCGGTATTGGGATGCGTCGCAGGGTCGAGGCCCCCGTTATCAATTGCAGTTATGGGGATGCGTCCCAGGATCGAGGTCCATTGCATCATCAGTTTTGGGATGCGTCCTAGGGTCGAGGCCCACATTTTATCGGCGATATTGGGATGCGCCCCAGGGTCGAAGCCCCCGTTGTTGGTTGCAGCTATTGGGATGCGTCCCAGGATCGAGGTCCATTGCATTATTAGTTTGGGATGCATCCCAAGGTCGAGGCCCACCTTTTGTCAGCGGTATTGGGATGCGTCCCAGGGTCGAGGCCCCCATTTTCTGTTGCAGCTATTCGGATGCGTCCCAAGATCGAGGTGCACTGCATTATTAACTCAGTTCGAGACAGCATGCAAGTCAGGTGGCAACTGGCGAGCCAGGTAAGTGAAAATACATTGCATAACTTTGATAGGATTGTCACTGTTACACATTACACAAGTCCCATCAAAGTGGGGGCGACTGTAAGCACTGCATTTTTTTACATGTATGTCCCGATGATGAGCCTTATTTGGAGACACTACCTTTTAAGTTGAGGAAGTCGCGGGAGACGGACGTCGGAAGGGAATCAGTATTTTGTTACATTTTATTCGCTTGTTTAGCTTCGAGCTCACTTGTTGGACCTCCGTTTTAAAACACCCTTAGCCCAAACCCCATAAGACACACACCAAGCCCATATCACCCAAGCCCAATCCAAGAAATAATTAAAACATGTCACAAATTAAATTAAATTAAATTAAAACCAATTAAATTGAATTAAAATTAAAATCCAACTCAATTAAATTCACAAATCAAATTAAATTAAATCCCTAATTAAAATAAATAATTTCCAAAATTAAATAAATCACTCCCCTAATTTAAGAAATTCCCCACCAAAATTACAATTATTCCTTTCCTTTAATAAACTAAATAAAATAAATTCCCCTTTACTTGATTAATTTCCTTATTCAAATAAAACATGCACAAACCTAACCCTAAGCTACACACGTCTCCCTCTCTCTCTCTATATAAACAACAAATGCAACCCCTAGCTCTCTGAACTACCCGGCCAAAACAAAAATATAAGACAAAGAACACCTCACCTAGCAAACCACGGCAAAAATAAAATAAAAAACCCTAAAACCTTATTCTCACTCTCTCTCACTGACGAAAAAGGCACTCAAAGCAAGAAACCCCTAGCACCTATCTGTTGGAAAAATAACCAAGCCCCAAGATCAACAAGAACAAGCAAAATATATAAATACATGAATGAATAAATTGAAGTATGGCGGAATCATACTCACAATACTTGAAAATGGATGCTTAGATGATGCGAAAACTCCTCCCTTGTGCAGTGAAGCTCTCGGCCAAGAAGAAAAGAGGGACTCCAAGTCGAGTTTGATCCTTCCAAGCTCAAAGATTAGCTTCCCATATCACCTATGTATGATCCCTTGAAGGTGCTAGCCTTTGTTGTGATTTTGAATGCACAACTTCTTCAAATCTTGCCACAAAAATTGAAGAAAGGAGAGCCAAAAACTGCTTGCAAGTTTCGGCAATGTGAGAGAGAAAAGTTGAATGATTTTTGTTGTTACAAAAAATCAATTTATATTTATGCCATAATATTTATTAAATTAATAATAAACTTATGACACAAATCATGCAATGGCTTAGAGTGTCAAACACTCAATTTCCATGCAAAACCATTGAGTGCATTGTACACTATCTCCATGCAATGCATTAGAATTAAATAATGCATAATAGACATGTGTCATGTGGGCCCCACACGTTTCCAAATGAAAGTGGGCCCACGTGCACTCACGCGTTCGGGTTCGATATTTCCGAAATACCGAACTTACGTCGCGACGTTAATTAAATCGAATTTAAATAAATAATTGCGCCTAGCGAAATTATTATTTACGTCGCTAACGAATTAATTCTAAATTAACTCGTTTGCCCGAATTAAAATCTAATTTTAATTTCGCGTCGAAATCGAATTTCGATTATTATATCGAATATAATAATTTTACGATTAATTCCAAATTAATCGTTCTCTCTCTATGTATAGTACTTTATCCAAGATAAAGTCTCTCCGTAATTAATCCAAGATTAATCGAGTTTGAATCATACGTCATTGGTGAATCTTCGGGAAGCGACCCAAGAGATCTCTGGATATGTTGGCAGTAAATACGGCCGTCAGATTATCTGAATACGTACGTACCAAGTACTACGTTTTTACCGATTTACAAGACAAGGTTAGCCTCTAGCAAAACGCCATGCCTACCCAATTCTCCAGAAATATTCTTATTGGAATATAAGATCTATAACAGGCGTAGTATACCGTAGTATAGTGTATATCGAACCAGTATCGGATGATCACATGTAAGGCCTGGGGCTGGAGATGTGTCTGCCCCGTACGATACACATATCGGACATCAAGCAACCAGTCTCTTTGAATCGGATAATCCTGACCTAGTCATATTATCCCGATGGTTGCAACCATTATAGAGTACTAGTTCTGTATCCCTCGCGATCATCATCTCCATATGTCTGAAGTGATACTTCCATCTTGACATCACACCCAATACACTACGATTCTCGATAAATCCAGAAGAGGTGTACACAGAACCCGTTAAAGCCCTGGACCACCAAAACTAAAGTTTACCGATTGTCGTAAGTACTAGCGATGCAAGTCTCAGGTTAAGATCATATGCACCTACCCTGAAGCGGACTCCCATAGACACGCAGACATACTACCAATGGGATTCCGCGGGGTCTATCCAGAGCGAAGCTGTTTTCCGTACCATCGGTAAAACACAACCTCCTACCGCACTTGCATAAGTATCCTATACTTAAATATATGAGAACTATGCCGTTGTGCCCTCACAACATGCACAAGTGCAGTACTAGTCTATTCCGCATTATCGATGTCCAATCTCGATAATACTACGACTAGGGATATTTAATGATTAAACCTTTATGGATTGATACCGTCTCATATCATCACAATCCGGAACTAATCATAGGGACTCTTACCATTTATATCAAAGTAAATAAATTACAAAACGGTAAAAGGCAATTTCATTACTACATAGTTAATTTTGTACAATAATACAATATCATTTACAAAATAGTGACGCTATGGGTCATAACTGTCTAACAATCTCCCACTTGGCCTATAGCCAGTCACTCAAGCATCTAATACCTGAACTATGTATGTGTCGCTCAAACTTTTCCCGAGGAATTATTTTCGTCAGCGGATCTGCAATGTTGTCCTCTGATGCGATCTTTTCGATCTTCACATCGCCACGATGTATGATCTCTCGAATCAGATGGAATCGTCGAAGAACATGTTTGGATCGTTGATGAGACCTTGGTTCCTTAGCCTGCGCTATGGCCCCGCTATTGTCACAATACAATAAAACGGGCTCAGCTGCTAATGGAACTACTCCTAATCCAACTAGGAATTTTCGGATCCAAACCGCTTCTTTTGCTGCTTCAGCTGCTGCAATGTACTCCGCTTCAGTTGTTGAATCGGCAACAGTATCTTGCTTGGAAGATTTCCAGCTCACTGCTCCGTTATTCAAGCAAAATATGTACCCGGTTTGCGACTTGAAGTCGTCTCTGTCGGTTTGGAAACTTGCATCGGTATACCCAGATACCTCAAGTTCTCCATCTCCATAGATTAAGAAAACATCCTTAGTTCTCTTAAGATACCTAAGGATACTCTTAACCGCCATCCAGTGATCCTTTCCTGGATCGGCCTGATATCGACTACACATGCTCAAAGCATAGGACACATCAGGTCGTGTACATATCATGGCATACATGATCGATCCAACTGCCGAGGCGAACGGAGTCCGACTCATGTTGTCTCTCTCATCTTGTGTTTTAGGACACATGTCCCTAGATAGATAGACGCCATGTGATGTTGGCAACAGTCCCCTCTTGGACTGATCCATGTTGAATCTCTTCAACACTTTATCAATATATGTACTCTGGGAGAGTCCAAGTAGCCTTCTAGATCTATCCCTGTAGATCTTTATTCCTAGAATAAAAGCTGCTTCTCCCAGATCTTTCATGGAGAATTTCAATGAAAGCCAAGCTTTCACCGACGTTAACATGGGAATGTCATTGCCTATAAGCAATACATCGTCGACATAAAGGACAATAAAAGTCAGTGCACTCCCACTAACCTTCTTATATACACAAGGATCATCTACGTTTTGAATGAAATCATATTCTTTTATGACCTCATCAAAACGTTGGTTCCATGACCTCGATGCTTGCTTCAGTCCATAAATGGACCGATTTAACTTACAAACCTTGTTTGCAAGTCTTGGTGCGATAAAACCGTCAGGTTGTTGCATATAAACATCCTCCAACAGGTTTCCGTTAAGGAAAGCGGTTTTAACGTCCATCTGCCATATTTCGTAATCGTAATATGCAGCTATCGCAAGCATTATCCGAATGGATTTAATCATGGCAACGGGTGAGAAAGTTTCGTCATAATCAACTCCAAGTTGTTGACGATACCCCTTCGCTACGAGCCTAGCTTTGTACGTTTGTACGTTGCCATCCATGTCGGTCTTCTTCTTGAAGACCCATTTGCATCCAATAGGCTTTACGCCTTCTGGTGCATCAACTAGTGTCCAAACTTGGTTGGTATACATGGAATCCATTTCGGCCTTCATGGCCTCTTGCCATAAAGTGGATTCGATACCTTGTATCGCTTCCTCATACGTAGCCGGTTCAGTATCCTCAATAAGATTAATATCTACATGAGGTGAGATCAGGAATCCATACCTCTCAGGTATTACCCTGACTCTCTCCGACCTACGTAGTCCTTGTGTAATTGAAGATTGTGGTTCAGTCTCATCCTGGATGGACTGTTCATGTTCCGTTCTCGATTCATTGCCAGGAACAGTATCACTACGACTTTCATCGAGTTCTACTTTCCTCCCACTAAACACTGCATTTAGGAATTCCTTCTCAAGGAAAACCGCATGTAGAGCAACAAATACTTTGTTCTCTTGTGGGTAATAGAAGTAATATCCTTTGGTTTCCCTAGGATATCCAACAAATAGGCATTTATCTGATTTGGGTTCAAGTTTGGTACCTTCCAAACGTTTGACGTATGCCCAGCAACCCCAAATCTTCAGGAATGAGAAACCTGGTTTCTTTCCTGTCCATATCTCATACGGAGTCTGTTCAACAGACTTTGACGGAACCCTATTCAAAATAAGAATTGCACTTTCTAATGCATGTCCCCAGAAGGATATAGGTAGCTCAGTGCGACTCATCATCGACCTTACCATGTCAAGCAAGGTACGGTTTCTCCGTTCAGACACACCATTTAATTGTGGTGTTCCAGGAGGAGTCCATTGTGAAAGAATACCATATTCTTTCAAGTAATCTTGAAACTCATTACTTAAGTATTCGCCACCACGGTCCGACCGTAATGTCTTAATACTCTTGCCTGTTGTTTTTCAACTTCGTGTCGAAACTCTTTGAATTTCTCAAAAGTTTCCGACTTGTGCATCATTAGATACACATAACCATAACGCGATGCATCATCCGTAAAGGTTACGAAGTATCGATATCCACCTCTAGCCTGGCTAGACATGGGCCCACAAACGTCACTATGAACGAGGGCTAACAGTTCAGTGGCGCGTTCACCTTTACCACTAAAAGGTGATTTAGGCATTTTGCCTAATAAACAAGATTCGCAGACGTCATATGAATTTGGATCAAATCCGTCCAAGTACCCACTCTTCGAAAGTGTGGATATGCGAGTCTTGTTGATGTGTCCCAGACGACAATGCCACAAATAAGTTTCTTCCTTTGGATTACTCATTTTGAGCCTTTTGTTTGTTATTTTACGTTTTGGAGATTTATTTATATTCAAAATATAAAGACCATTATTTGCATCGGCAGTGCAAATTTCTGCATCATCTTATATAAATAACACCTGGTGTTTTTAAATACAAAAGTGTACCCATACTGGGTTAACAAAGATACAGAAATAATATTCCTAGTTAAACTAGGAACAAAATAACAGTCATTTAGTTTAAGTACATGCCCCGAGGGCAGTTCCAAAACAAAAGTGCCTACGGCCAAAACAGCAACAGAAGTTCCATTTCCAACTCGTAGATCTACCTCCCCCGAAGCCAGTCTCCTGCTATCATGCAGATCCTGCACATCAGTACAAATATGAGAACCACAGCCAGAATCAAAAATCCAATTTTTATTAAGACTAGAAGTAGTCATATTTATCTCAATAACAAACATACCTGAGGCCGGTGCCTTGCCCGCCTGTATGTCCTCCTTGTGTCCCTTGTTCATGCGGCAGTCACGCTTCCAGTGACCTTTCTTGCCGCATTTCAGGCAAACATCTTGAGACTTGTCCCTTGGCTTCCCAGAAGCCTTTGTTGACTTGGCCTTGCCTTTGTTTCTATGCTTTTTCTTCTTAACACCCCCAGTTGCCTTGAGCCCAGCTTTCGGCGTTTGAGATGTTGATGCAAAGTGCGCCTCGCGCTTGTTGCCTTTCAGAAGCTCTTTCTCTGACTCCTTGAGAATCGATAATAACTCTCCAAGAGTATCATCCGAATTCATCAATTTGTAGTTGATGACAATCTGTTTCCAAGTATCGGGTAGTGACTGTAGAAGTACATCTATAGACAGCTCAGCCTCCAAGACTATACCCATATTAGCCAATTCATCAATATCGGCTATCATTTGAGTCCCATGGACCTCAACAGAACTACCATCAGTCATACGGGAGCGAAAGATTTTCTTCACTAACTCGTACCTCGCCATCCGCTTATTAGTGCGGTGAAGATCTTGCAATCTTGCCATCATATTATAAGGATCCAAGTCCCTATTCTGGCGGCGAAAGTGTTGAGTCATTGAAGCAAGCATGATCGACTGAGCCGTGTCACAATCATCACTGTGAGTTTTCCATAACTCCAGCTCAAGTGGCTCAGTGGGCTTAGGCCCGAGAGGTTTTTGTATCGTATACAGTATCCTCTCCGCCCCAAGGACTATCCTTAGGTTCATTTCCCAGTCGGCGAAGTTGGTGCCCTTGAACACATTATCACCCATGATTATGTCACGGACATTTCCTTTGTTTGCCATCTTAACTACGATAATCTAATTATCTAGTTAACGATATGTGGGTACAGTCAAACTGTTACAAAAAAAAATAACATTGTATTAGTCCAACTAATGTGTAAATATTGACGAAATAAGTTGTGTAAGCGCGTAAAGCTAAGTATCTGAACGATAATTGCAAATTCAATACTAGCCTCCCACTATTTTCTGCAAGTCTCTAACCCTCTGTTGAGTACTCGGGAAATCCAATTTCCTAGTGGGCTAGGATCCCGTTAAATAACACACAACCTTGACTTTGGCCAACAAATTGTATGATATTTAACTAGGTAGATCTCGAAGATCAATTGGATCCCATCCAATTCCTAGATCCGGTAGGTGGACATCTAAGTCCGAAACATATACATATGTCAATGCATCCAATACATTTTCCTAACCATTTCCTCTGAATCAACTAAGCCTTGGCTTTGGCACAACAAACCTAATGATTCCAGTTAAGCGGGACCCATTGACGAGGAAAGTTTCGTAATCAATGTCGATGGACAAGAAGTGATCTTGACTTTGGCCAACAAATCACAACTTGGACAGGACACCGATGTGGAACAAAACTCTCATGATTCAAACACATCCTCAATTGACAAAGGTCTTGACTTTGGCCAACAAACCAATGCCAATTTCGGATCTTGAGAAAGAATCATTCAACGGAAGGAAAATCGCTTAATATTGTTTGAGGGATTTTTCGCGTAATTGGCAACCAATTAATTTATCTTTGTTAGGTCTCATCATCATACACCCTTAAGCATGCTTCTAAAACATCATAAAGCGCGTAAAGTAAAGTAATAGCGATATACGGATGGATATGAACAACAACTTGTTCCTAGAACAAATCACTCCTTTTCCTCTCCCCGCTAGCACTATTCTACTCTTACCCAATTACATAATACAATAAGAGAAACCTCATTTACATTGAGGGGAATTAGGTGAGAAGAGAATACAAAGAGACAATAAGAGAAAGGCTGGACACGCAGGTCCAATTTATAAATTCTAAATTTACAATAATTTCTAAAATTACCCTCCCCTCTAATATCCATCCGATATACACTATTCATACATCACATCCACATTCATTCATTCAAGGCATGTTATACAACCAATCAAATCCAATTAATTAGTCTTTAATTAGGTGACAATACAATGTTCAAACAATTGTTTGCATTTGCGCGAGTCCAACTCAATTTGAGAATAAATACTTATAGTATGAATTCACGAATTATATCGAACTACTCGTTAAATCCAATTTAAGTCGTATTCAATACTAATCCTATTATTTAATTCTAAATTAAATATTTACACTTTTATTGTGCTTTTATAACTTAGATTCCAAATCTAATACAATCGGGTCTCAAAGCCCAACTAACATCTAATGTCCGTTTAATTAAAGTCCGATGGGCTTTCAATTGATTTCTTTAGGCTTGGGTTTTGGTCAATGTATGGGTCAAACCCAATTACCAAGCCCAATAAGGAATCACCCTCATATGCCATAAAATCAATATCAAGCCCATAAGGCCCAATTAAACATAAAAGCCCATTTATTACATTTGGGCTTAAATGGTGTGATTTAGGCCCATTTTGGATCCAATCCAAATGGTCCAAATCTACTTGGCCCAACCAAGCCCATTATGTCCAAATATAATAGTTTTAGGCCCAATTCAAAATTAAGCCCAACTAACCAAATTTTAAAATTCCAAATTTTATAACTTAATTAATTAAAGTGTATTATCATGATTAATCTTTTAAATCAATATTCCCAAAATATCAAATTAATCCATTAATCATATTTTTATCTTAAATATATGTCCAACATTATTTAATCAAAAAATCAAGTCCCTAATCCTCCATCAAGCATTCGGCCAAGGTGATTAAAATGGTTCCGATTTCGTTTTCAATCCAATCGAGTTACAAATCATCATTCCATATTGTTTCAAGTCATCTAATGTCTTAAAATTAAAAAATCATCTAGTCCATATGCTTGCATGTATTCGGCCAAGCCTCATTTGGGTTGGAAAAATTAATCCAATTTATTTTCCATGAAATTGATGATGTATAATCTAAATAACATACATCTAAGCATATTTAATCAAGCAAACTCATCAAATCATGCTTCATACAATTTTCCCCAAATAACATCCTAATATATTTGCATGCTCTTTAAGCTCAATGATACCATTGTTGGAAAAATAACCAAGCCCCAAGATCAACAAGAACAAGCAAAATATATAAATACATGAATGAATAAATGAAGTATGGCGGAATCATACTCACAATACTTGAAAATGGATGCTTAGATGATGCGAAAACTCCTCCTTGTGCAGTGAAGCTCTCGGCCAAGAAGAAAAGAGGGACTCCAAGTCGAGTTTGATCCTTCCAAGCTCAAGGATTAGTTTCCCATATCACTATGTATGATCCCTTGAAGGTGCTAGCCTTTGTTGTGATTTTGAATGCACAACTTCTTCAAATCTTGCCACAAAAATTGAAGAAAGGAGAGCCAAAAACTGCTTGCAAGTTTCGGCAATGTGAGAGAGAAAAGTTGAATGATTT
Source organism: Zanthoxylum bungeanum (assembly GCA_019454045.1). NCBI lineage: Eukaryota > Viridiplantae > Streptophyta > Magnoliopsida > Sapindales > Rutaceae > Zanthoxylum > Zanthoxylum bungeanum. Next base: position 122,436 of record SKCR01012889.1, read on the forward strand.
TTGTTACAAAAAATCAATTTATATTTATGCCATAATATTTATTAAATTAATAATAAACTTATGACACAAATCATGCAATGGCTTAGAGTGTCAAACACTCAATTTCCATGCAAAACCATTGAGTGCATTGTACACTATCTCCATGCAATGCATTAGAATTAAATAATGCATAATATGACATGTGTCATGTGGGCCCCACACGTTTCCAAATGAAAGTGGGCCCACGTGCACTCACGCGTTCGGGTTCGATATTTCCGAAATACCGAACTTACGTCGCGACGTTAATTAAATCGAATTTAAATAATAATTGCGCCTAGCGAAATTATTATTTACGTCGCTAACGAATTAATTCTAAATTAACTCGTTTGCCCGAATTAAAATCTAATTTTAATTTCGCGTCGAAATCGAATTTCGATTATTATATCGAATATAATATTTTACGATTAATTCCAAATTAATCGTTCTCTCTCTATGTATAGTACTTTATCCAAGATAAAGTCTCTCCGTAATTAATCCAAGATTAATCGAGTTTGAATCATACGTCATTGGTGAATCTTCGGGAAGCGACCCAAGAGATCTCTGGATATGTTGGCAGTAAATACGGCCGTCAGATTATCTGAATACGTACGTACCAAGTACTACGTTTTTACCGATTTACAAGACAAGGTTAGCCTCTAGCAAAACGCCATGCCTACCCAATTCTCCAGAAATATTCTTATTGGAATATAAGATCTATAACAGGCGTAGTATACCGTAGTATAGTGTATATCGAACCAGTATCGGATGATCACATGTAAGGCCTGGGGCTGGAGATGTGTCTGCCCCGTACGATACACATATCGGACATCAAGCAACCAGTCTCTTTGAATCGGATAATCCTGACCTAGTCATATTATCCCGATGGTTGCAACCATTATAGAGTACTAGTTCTGTATCCCTCGCGATCATCATCTCCATATGTCTGAAGTGATACTTCCATCTTGACATCACACCCAATACACTACGATTCTCGATAAATCCAGAAGAGGTGTACACAGAACCCGTTAAAGCCCTGGACCACCAAAACTAAAGTTTACCGATTGTCGTAAGTACTAGCGATGCAAGTCTCAGGTTAAGATCATATGCACCTACCCTGAAGCGGACTCCCATAGACACGCAGACATACTACCAATGGGATTCCGCGGGGTCTATCCAGAGCGAAGCTGTTTTCCGTACCATCGGTAAAACACAACCTCCTACCGCACTTGCATAAGTATCCTATACTTAAATATATGAGAACTATGTCGTTGTGCCCTCACAACATGCACAAGTGCAGTACTAGTCTATTTCGCATTATCGATGTCCAATCTCGATAATACTACGACTAGGGATATTTAATGATTAAACCTTTATGGATTGATACCGTCTCATATCATCACAATCCGGAACTAATCATAAGGACTCTTACCATTTATATCAAAGTAAATAAATTACAAAATGGTAAAAGGCAATTTCATTACTACATAGTTAATTTTGTACAATAATACAATATCATTTACAAAATAGTGACGCTATGGGTCATAACTGTCTAACACTATCCACGCCCATGGCCCATCATTCAAAACCCAAACCAAGAACACTCCGAGCCTGACCATCTGTCCATGCAACAAAGCCCTCCATTGCCTCCAAGAACGTCACCCACAATAAACCCTTCACGTTACAAACCCTATTCCTGAGCAACCATTCTCCCTCTATATAAATAACAAGACCTCTCTTTTCTTTAGTCCGTTAGCGCATCCATTCTCTCCATAACCCCACGCATGATCAAAACCTAACAAGACACTCACACAGCCCTTTCCCTCAACGTCCACTCATGCTTAAACCAGCCAACAACTCACGGCATCTCCCAAAACCTAAATCAACAAACCGACCATAAACTGCATGCCTAAAGACCACCGTACAATCAGTCCCTTCATCCAGCTCCATGCCAAATCATGCCACAGCAACCATAAACCCTTATCTTCATCACGCCCTGACACTGCCACTAAGCCTGCTTCACACGTTGCCCCTTAACGCATGCTCCAAACGTCCCCACTACTTCACGCCTTAACATAAAATTGTTAGTTAAAACAAAAAACAAAGACAAAACAGAGACAAAACAATTGAGTGAAGAAGCTGAATATTTTTCCACATCTTATTCAAAACAAACTAGCCTATTTATAGGCTTCAAACAGCTGGAAGAGTAAAGAAAACAACCTCCTAAAACTACTAGGAGTAGTGCCCATCGTGACTAACAATAAAGAGAAAAAATAGGCATTATGAATTCAAAGTGCAGGGACGTGGAGTTGTGGCAGGCTTCTTCTAGATCCACACATCTTCTCTTTGACATATTCAACTCCTACTAATTTGGAGCATTCTCAACAAAAATGCCCATAATTCAATGTCACCATTCAAAGCCTCAGAGCCACGCAGCAAACGAGAAGCCCCCCACCGATTCAAACAATAAACAAATAGCCTTCACTGAACCAAATCCAGTGAGCCGAAACCACCAAATAACTGCACAAAACAACAGCCCAATACCTCTTAAATAACCCCAAAACAGTCCATTAATACACCAAAAATAGTGACTAAAAAATAGCAATAAAACAGTAGTAAAACGGAGTGAAAACAGTGGCCTAAACAGTGAAACAGCGAGCAAAAACATAAACCGGTGAACCAGAAAAGTTGCGATGTTTTAGCCCTTCCGACTGCCGTGTAACGCACGTCCGAGAGTCGACATAAAGGTTAGACCTGAGGGCACTTTTCTTATTTATTTTTATTCATCTTTTAATCGTTTTATTTATTTATTTCGCATGAGAGTCGCTTGTGGATGCATGTTGTGGTTTTGAATGGATGGGAAAATCTGTCGTCCCTTGTGGTATATAGGATGGAAACCCATACGTAAATTCCATAGTCGAATCCGAATGGACGGTAGTGCGGTCTGTAATTGGGAGACAACTCCACGTACCGCTTGAGCTAACGGCACCTATTTTGATTTATTTCGTCTTGTTTGTTTATTATCCGTTATTTAATTTTTGCATGTTATTTGTTTGTGTAATGATGAGATAAAGCGCATGGGCTTGGTAAGTTGGATTAAAGGTTCTCCATGTCGAGGGGTTAAAATCATTTACCACGATGCTTTGCCGCGCCGGATGATGTATATTTGGTTAAATGTAAGATGTGTTCAATTGGGTATACAAAGTCCAATTTTGTTGTCTTTACTTTTATATGCATTATTGTTAGACAATTATGACCCATATCGTCACTGTTTGTAAAAGACATTGTGTTTTTGTACAAAATTAACTATGTAGTAAAGAAATTGCCCTTTTACCGTTTAGTAATTTATTTACTTTGATATTGAAATGGTAAAAGTCCTTATGATTAGTTCCGGATTGAGATGATATGAGACAGTATCAATCCATATAGGTTTAATCATTAAATATCCCTAATCGTAGTATTATCGAGATTGTACATCGATAATGCGGAATAGACTAGAATTGCACTTGTGTGCGTTGTGAGGGCATAACAGCATAGTTCTATATATTTAAGTATTGGATACTTATGCAAGTGCGATAGGATATCGTGTTTTACCGATGGTATGGAAAATAGCTTTGCTCTGGATAGACCCCGCAGAATCCCATTGGTAATAAATAAGTGTCTATGGGAGTCCGCTTCAGGGTAGGTGTATTTGGTCTTAACTTGAGACTTGCATCGCTAGTACTTGCGACAATCGGTAAACTTTGGTTTTGGTCATCCAGGGCTTTAACAGGTTATGTGTACGCCTCTACCGGGTTTATTGAGAATCGTAGTGTATTGGATGTGATGTCAAGACGGAAGTATCACTTTAGACATATTGAGATGATGATCACGCACGGATTCAGAACTAGTTCTATATTGTGTTGCAACCATCGGGATAATATGACAAGGTCACGATTATCCGATTCAAAGAGACTAGTTGCTTGATATCCGATATGTGCTTCGTACGGGGCAGACACTGTTTCAGCCCCAGGCCTTGCACGTGACATCCGATACTAGATCGCTATACACAATACTAAGTATACTACGCCTGACATAGATCATATATTCCAGTAAGAATATTTCTGGAGAATTGGGTAGGCACAGTGTTTTGCTAGAAGTCAACCATGTCTTGTAAATCGGTAAGCATGTGGTACGAGGTACTCACTTTATTGGATAGTCCGATAACCGGATTTACTGCCAACATATCCAGAGATCTCTTGGGTCGCTTCCCAAAGATTCACCGATGACAGTTGACTCGATTAGAATTAATTTGGGATTAATTATGAGAGGGAAAATTAATCTGGGATTAATTGAAGCTTTATTTAATCTGGGATTAAATGTGTTCGGAAGAGAGAGAACACGATTAATTTGGAATTCATCGGTAAAATAAATTTAATAGTTCAATTTGATTTTTCTAATTAATTTATTCGTATGGGCTAAAATTAATATATCAGATATATTAATATGAATTGGATTTCATTACGATATTAAAGTCGGACTTTAATACGAACGAACGAATTAATTTAGAATTAATTCGTAAACGACGTTCATAATATATTTGCGAGGCATCGTTATTTAATTAAATTAGATTTAATTATTTAGCGACGAAAGTTCGTTTAATCAGATTAAACGGAACCGAGCTGCGGCAAATGTTCGTAGAGACATTTGAATTTTGAATTCAAATGTGGGGCCCACTTCACATGTGGTAGTTGATAGGGTAGTTGGCATTAAAGCCAATACCACTTGCTTTTCAACCACCAAGTTTTGGTTTTGTGAAACCAAGACTCTCAACTACCAAGTTTTGGGTAAAAGGGTAAAACCCTTTTACTAAAACATATCTCTCTCTCATTTTGTAACACTTGAACAAAAGAAACCCTAGCACACACAAGGCTTTGGGCGTGAGCTTCCTTCTCTTCTTCTCATTGATTTTGTTGCAAAATCAAGTTAGCTAGCACTTCAAAGAATCAACAAAGGTGATAGGGAAACAACTCAAAGCTTGGAATCAACATTCAAACTTGGATCTTGGAGATCTACAACTCAAATTTTAAAAGCTCAAATCCGTTCATTGTAAGTATTCCGCAACTTACAATGAGATTAATCACTTATTTTTCATGCTTATTAGATCCTTGGCATGTTCTAGGAACACTAAAAATTATGATGTGATGTGCATGGGCTTAGTAAGTTGGATTAAAGGTCCTCTATTCGGAGGGATAAAAAGCCTACGGTCTACCTTTACCACGATACTTTGTCGCGCCTTTTATTTCGTTAGTTGCTTTTCTTTGTATGTCATCTTCTTGCATAATCATGCATTTTGTTGCATCGCGCATGGGCAAATCAAGTTGGATTAAAGGTCCTCCACTTTGAGGGATAGAAAGCCTACGGGCTACCTTTGCCACGATGTTTTGCCATGCTGGACAAAGTGCATTCGATCGAATGTGAGATACGTTCAATCGGAAACTTGAAGTCCTATATAGATGTGGGCATATGTCGCATCTTTTTTTTTCACTTCCATTATTTATCTTTCAAATCGCATCATGGCATGTTTATTTTGATGTACGATTGCCTCTTTGGTTATTTCTTTGCATTATATGCCTAATTGTTTCTCTTTATTACGCATGATTGTGCAACTGCCATTTGTTTGCATTTTCGTGTCCATGAATGTAATGAGCTTATGACATTGTATGCTTGCAATTTATCTTTATGCATGCAAATTCGGACATAGATTATATGCAAATAGGCTGTAAGTAAATTTGGACATAGATTATATGCAAATAGGTTGTATGCAAAAATATTTTACATGTGAGCTTAGATGAACTTTTGATTTATCCATGTGAAATTGAATACCCTTGGGAATGTATGTTGCTATATTCGATTAAATTATTACACAAATCACATTATTACAAGTGGCATAAGTAAGCGACCATTCTGAACCCAATGGTTTGAGGTCTTCCCTCGCGAGGGGTGAGTGCAGCCTTAAATCTTTGTCCCGGTTTGCATTGGGTGGCGACTCCATTATTCTCTGGATTAGTCCCTGCGGGCTACTCCGTACTCCCAACTAGGTCGCGAGCCTAGAACAAAATACGTCGCCCAGTTTCTGTGTCCCACATGGGGTTAGATCGCTATACGATCTAAGTAAGTGGACTAAACCGAAACAAAATCTCGATTTGAAAACTACAGTTTCAATAAAAACACCTTTATAAGCAAACTAGTTCTGAAAACTTTATCTTTCTGAAAATTTTCTTTGGAAACTCTGGTTTCTGAAAATTGTCTCTAAAACCTGGGTTCTGAAAACTATTTGCTAAAAATCTGGATTTCAAAATCTGTGTTATTGAAACTCTGAAAACTGTATATAATCTGAAAATTGAAAGATGATAATACTCGATGCCCAGGACAACAGCTCAATTGCGGCATCTCTGTGGATGGTGGTTCCCTATGTTAGGATAACAGCTCAACTGGCAACGCAGATCTCTACACCAAGGACGACAGCTCAACTAGCAGTGTAGCCACCAAACAGAATTTCAGGGATCTATCAACCCTAGTCTTGCTTGAGGATCTGAGAGCGTCCCCTCAGTCCTCCACATATGCACATGTCTCTGAATCCGTCAATTCCACTGTATCACAAGTTACATACTGGGGTGAGGTTTTACCTCATGCCCCGAAATAAATGAACAGAAACATATACTGAAAACATATATCTCAAGCTGCAACATCTATTTTTCCTTGAAACTTCTCAAATCAAACTAAAACATATATGATATAAAAAATAAACTTGGCTAACGCCCTAATTGCTGAAAAGTAAGTCTGACTGAGGAAGTGCAAAAAGAAAATCAAGTAAAAAGGGAAAGTGTCCACTCACAGTGCTTGGAATCCGAAAGGAATGATACCACTTCATTGAAAGATATCGTATTACTTGCAATGGTCTAAAGGTGATAGCTTGATCAGGTTCCAAAGTTACAAGATGAATTCTAGTACTAGGCTAAACTTAATAGCTTTAGGTGTGTAAGGTTGTAATCTATTATATTATGTCATACTAATAAGGAAAGCGAGCTAAAGAACTAATTTAGGGTCCTAAGGGTGATCTTAACTTTGTAGGGGTGGAGTGATAAGTGTATGGAAATGTACTTTGAAACATCACTTATTCATGTTTATTGTTAAGTATTTAATTATATATTTTATATTTAATTATATAATATTTATTATTATATTAATTTAGAACATATTTATTATTTAAGTTAATTTGACATTTTTATTTCTCTTTATTATTTTAGGAAGGATAGAACAAAGCAAGCCACCAATTTTGACCAATTTAAGGAAGAAAAGAAAGGTTGAAAACGTGGGAGCCACAATTTGACTAAAGAAAAGGGAAATTTGTGATTTAAAAAGCCAAAAAAAAAAAAGAGAGAAACTCACGTGTGCTCAGCATGGAATTAGGCTGTTACATGCAATTTTTGAATGGAATATTTAAAGTAAAGTGGGGCCGTGACTTTGACTTTAAAGAAGAAAAAAAAAAAGAAGTAATTGTTTGTTGACGTGAATTGGAGAAAAAGAAGAAAGTGGGCCCAAGTTTCAATAGGCATTAGGGTTCAATATTTGTTTGATATAAAAATGCTGCTAAGGTTTTGAAGCTGCCGGGGGGACCAAAAAAAGGGGAATAAAAGAAACCCTAAAAAGGGCTGCAGTGCGCAAATAATAGGGAGGAGAGCTTTGCCGAGTCAGCCGAGAGAGAGCCGCTGAAAGAAGACGAGGGAAGCTGCTGCGCAAAGAAAACAATTTTTGTCGAGAAGAAAATAAGAAGCTAGCCGAGAGAAGAAGCTGCGCATGTGGCAGGAAGACGAACAGTCACATTATAATCTTTTCATGCAAAAGCCGAAAGTAATTCCGGGACCAGAAATAATGATTCGTATGATGTCTCTCCAATCCCTCTCTACTATTTCTTCCTTCGACATGCGGAACTAATCTCCTAAGCGAAGCTAAGAGCGAACTCTTGTACCTTATTCTTTTATTTTTGTTATTTGATTTGTGGATGGTTTTAATCGTTAATATAATTATCATTTTATTTTTCTAGTTATTCTTTTGAGTATTTTGATTTGAAAACTATATTTTATTAATTGGCATATAGATTCAGTCATGCTTTTTCTATGTGTTGTTAGTAAAATTGGTAGAGATTGATTAAGGTTGTTTTGCGAGTTCATCCTTTGCTGCAGTATTGCCCGAGGGTATATTGTCATCGTTGGATAGGTTGTAATGATAACCTTGTGAGTTTTGAACGTAGAGAAGATAAAATAATAATTACCTTAGAACTTTAATTTAAGTAGAATTGAATATCCTCCAATTATGGGTTTGGGACGTGAAATCCTCAGTTGTGTAATAAAACGAATCAATAACGGAATAGAAGTAATAGGTACAAGAGGGAACCATGATGCTTTGCTATTTCTCTTCATTGATAAAATCTTTTAAGCTTTCGTAATTTTTAATTTACATCGCATTTAATCTTTTCTTTAATTTAGTTATTGCTAAACGTTCTTGATTGAGTGAATAAGTTTCATTGTAACCATCTCTCTGAGGAATCGACACCCCAGCTATACTGCGATAACCGCGAGTCATATTTGGGCGTAATCAAAATTTGGCATCGTTGCCGGGGAGACGGTTTACAAGCAAAAGGACCAGGTTTGCTTAGTCAATAATGAAGCGATAACTTCGTTCTATTTTTCTATTATTATTAGCATTTTATTTTATTTTATTCATTTATTATTCGCTTATTTATTTTCTTTTAGTATTTTAGTATTTTTTTTTTATTTTTATTTTTATTATTAATTAGTCTTTTTATTTTTTCTAGTCTTTTATTTTAGTATTTATTTTAGTTATTTTATTTCTGTTTTAGTTTTAGTTATAGTTAGATTTTAAGTTTTAGTTTATTCCTTTTATTTATTTGTTTATTTTTATTTTATTTCTCGTATTATTTGAACTTAAATTGCATGCCTAGTCGTAGGGATATATTTGGTAGATTCGTTAGAACCGAAGAAGAGAATTCTGACTCAGAGAGTTTGTTTGACAATCTCTTTGCTACACCCTCCACACCTAGAGCACACACCATGAGTGAATACGAGAGACCACCTAGGAGGACTCTTGAAGAGTACCTCCACCCATCTCGCACAACTACACCTTCGTGCATCATGTTCCCTCCTAATGCACCACCCATAGATTTTAAACCTGGGATGATACAGTATCTCCCAACCTTCCATGGTTTGGAGAACGAGAACCCATATGTGCACATTAGAGAATTTGAAGAGGTAGTAGCGACTTTCCATGACCGGTTTGGAACCACTGACACTATCAGACTTAAGTTTTTCCCCTTTGCCCTTAAGGATAAAGCTAAGAGTTGGTTGTACTCTTTAAGACCTAGGTCAATAGGATCGTGGGGCGAGATGACCCAGGCATTCTTTGGCAAATACTTCTCACACCATAAGACGGATGCCCTAAAAAAACAAATCTCCACCTTTTCCCAGAGAGACAGTGAGACCCTTTATCAAACATGGGAGAGGTATAAGGAGTTGTTAGCTAGTTGCCCTCACCATGGATTTGAGAGCTGGCGTTTAGTTAGTTATTTCTATGATGGACTGACCCCTAGAGAGTGCCAATTCGTTGAGACGATGTGCAATGGTGAGTTTATCCGAAAGGACCCTGATGAGGCTCTCGAGTACTTAGACGACCTAGCTAAGAAGTCTCATACCTGGACTGGACCCAATTCCATGGATAGCACTGATAGGACATACCCTACCCCTCCTAGTAGGAGCGTACATCAATTGAGAGAAGAGGATAGCCTTAAGGCAAAAGTGGAACTGTTAACTAGACAGATGAGAGCTTTACTAGCCAAAGATAGCATGTCTATGCAGACAGTAGCTCACCTAGAACCTCAAGAGGTATGTGTTGTGTGTGGCAGGATCGACCATTTGACACAATAGTGTCCTACAACTAGAGAAAAATATGAGGACCAATGCAATGCATTAGGGATGTATAGGAAGCCTTACACACCGTACTCAGACACCTTTAACCTGGTTGGAGAAATCATCCTAACTTTAGTTGGAAACAAGAGTCTCAACAGCCGAGTCAGACATCCCAACCTAGAGGTTATAGTACTCCCCAATACACTACATATGTCATCCCTAGGAACTCCTTAGAAGATACTATGAAAGCCTTTGTGGAGACCCAAAGTAAGACCAATCAGAGGTTTGAATCATTGATAGCTCAGCTAGCGGAAGACAATAAGGAGATAAAAAGCCAAATCTTTAAGTTAACGGACGTCTTGAGTGTGAACAAACAAGGAAAATTCCATTCCCAAGCTCAACCTAATCCTCAGGGGCAACATATGGCACAGGCCAATCATGGAGGAGCAAATGTAAAAGATGTCAATACCATAACTACTAGGAGTGGTAAAGACGTAGGAGTACATGACACCTCTAACACTGCAGGTGCAACCAAGGATAAGAGTGTAGATACTCCTCAGGAAGACCCAGAGCCATATTTTCCAGTTAAAGTCACATTTCCTCAAGCCCTTAGGCCAACCACCAGAGCTGAAGACCCCAACGGTGAGACCTTAGAACACCTTAGGCAAGTCAAGATCAACCTGCCCTTGTTACATGTAATCAAACAGGTTCTCACATACGCTAAGGTTTTAAAAGATCTATGCACCATGAAGAGGAAACATCATGTGAAGAAAACTGCATTCCTAACAGAACAAGCCAGTGCAGTGATTGAACAAAAGACCCCACTGAAATATAAAGACCTGGGGTGTCCCACCATCACTTGCCACATTGGTACATGCGAGTTTGGTCAAGCATTACTAGACTTGGGCGCCAGTGTGAATCTCATGCCGTATTCCATATATACGCAGTTAGGTCTTGGAGAGATCAAGCCTACATCAGTAGTCTTGCAATTAGCGGATCATTCTGTCAGAACCCCACGAGGGGTAGTCGAGGATGTCTTACTCCAGATTGACAAATTCTATTATCCCGTTGACTTCTTGATCTTAGACACTCAGTCTGTAGTTAAAAACTGAATCCAAAATTCCTCTTATCCTAGGTAGACCTTTCCTCGCTACTGCAAATGCTCTTATCAATTGTAGGAATGGTCTCATGAAACTGTCATTCGGAAACATAACACTGGAAGTGAACATTTTTCACATCAGAAAACAGCCACATGATGACGATGAATGTCACCAGACATTTCTAATAGACACAATTGTACCAGAATTGGCCCCCATTCTACATGATTCTGACCCTCCTGATCATCTTATTCCAAATTCGAACCTCTTAGACACTCTCGAATCAACCAACCCTCCGGATATCGCTAGAGGCTACTCTGTTTGGCAAAAACATGGACCAAAAGTATGGCAGCCGCAGTTTGAGGCTTTGCCAGAGGAAATGGAGAGACCAAAACCTTCTTCGGTCGAAACACAAAAAGTTGAATTAATGCCATTACCAGAAGGGCTTCAACATGCGTTCCTTGGATCAGGAGATACATTCCCTGTTATCATCTCTTCGGAGCTTAGTGCGTCACAAAGTACGAGATTACTTGAGATGTTGAGTGAGCATAAATCCGTACTTGGTTGGACCATATGAGACATTAAAGGTATTAGCCCCTTGATTTGTTCCCATAAAATTCACCTAGAAGATGGAGCTATTCCTCGTAGAGACCCTCAACATAGGCTTAACCCCACTATGAAAGAAGTAGTGAGAAATTAAGTGATAAAGTTACTAGACGTGGGTATTATATACCCAATTGCTGATAGTAAATGGGTTAGTCCTACGCAGGTTGTCCCAAAAAAGTCGGGAGTTACTGTAGTGAAGAATGAGGCATGAGAACTGGTTCCTACCAAGGTAGTCACAGGTTGGCGTATGTGTATCGGTTATCGAAAGTTAAATGCTACCACCCGAAAAGACTACTTCCCACTTTCCTTTATCGAGTAGATTCTTGAGCGGGTAGCTGGTCACCCATTTTACTATTTCCTAGATGGATATTCTGGATACTACCAAATTGAGATCTCCTTGGAAGATCGGGAGAAAACTACATTTACCTGCCCTTTCGGAACTTATTCTTTTCACCGCATGCCATTTGGTTTATGCAATGCCCCCGCCACTTTTCAAAGATGCATGCTGAGCATTTTTAGTGATATGATTGAAAAGTGTATGGAGGTGTTTATGGATGATTTAACAGTGTTTGGTGACTCCTTTGATATATGTTTGCTTAACCTGAAAGTAGTGTTAAGTGGATGTCAAGAAAAAGGCCTCATTTTGAAATGGGAAAAGTGTCACTTTATGGTCTCTTCAGGAATCATTCTAGGTCATATTGTCTCATCCAAAGGCATTGAAGTCGATAAATCAAAGATCGAGTTGATATCCAAGCTGCTAACACCCACAACTGTTAAAGATATGCGATCATTTCTTGGGCATGCTGGTTTCTATAGGAGATTCATACAGAACTTCTCTTCTGTCTCTAGACCACTGTGTAACCTTCTCGCTAAAGATTCTTCATTTGAATGGACACAGGAGTGTGAAGGTGCATTCAGGATGCTAATAACTAAACTCACCTCTGCCCCAATCATGCAACCACCCGATTGGAATTTACCATTCGAAATTATTTGTGATGCTAGTGACTATGCAGTTGGGGCAGTCTTAGGATAAAGACGAGAAGGGAAACCTTTTGTCGTGTATTATCCCAGCAGAATTCTAAACAGTGCTCAAATGAACTATTCCACAGCTGAAAAAGAACTGCTGGCAGTAGTCTTTGCCTTAGACAAATTTCGTGCATACCTAATTGGCTCCCCTATCACTATTTTCACCGACCATGCAGCTCTCAAGTACCTCTTTTCGAAGAAAGATGCTAAGGCCATATTGATTAGGTGGATCCTGCTGCTACAGGAATTCGACCTAACAATCAAGGATAAAAAGGGTGTTGAAAATGTGGTAGCAGATCATTTATCTCGCTTGGAGTTTAACGACTCTGCCGATGGCCCACCAATTCGCGATGACTTCCCTGATGAATATCTTTTTGCAGTCACATGAGCACCATGGTATGCACACATTGTCAACTTTTTAGTTTCTGGTGAGTGCCCGTCCACTTGGAGTTCACAAGATAAGCGTAAATTCTTGGTCGATGTACGTAATTTTTATTGGGATGATCCATACTTATTCAAATATTGCCCTGACCAAATATTGAGACGTTGCATTCCTGAAGATGAAGTTCTCAGTGTGTTAACCTTTTGTCATTCCAACGCATGCGAAGGCCACTTTTCCGTAAAGAAAACTGCTGCCAAAATTCTACAGTGTGGTTTTTATTGGCCCACTATATTCAAGGATACAAACGAATTCTGCCGCTCCTGTGAAAGATGTCAGAAATTAGGTGCTTTGTCCCGTCGTCATATAATGCCTCTTAACCCTATTCTTGTCATTGAAGTATTTGATTGTTGGGGTATTGATTTTATGGGACCTTTTCCACCCTCGTTTGGATACTTTTACATTCTTCTCGCAATTGATTATGTGTCTAAATGGGTTGAAGCAGTAGCATGCCGAGCAAATGATAATGCTACTGTAGTTAAATTCTTAAAGGAATATGTATTGTCACACTTCGGTACCCCCCGTGTCAATATCAGTGACCAAGGGACACATTTTTGCAATCGATCTTTTGAAGCCTTGATGCGCAAATACGGTGTGGTCCATAATATTTCTACTGCCTATCACCCACAGACAAATGGGCAACCTGAATTGGCAAATAGAGAGATCAAACAAATATTAGAGAAAACGGTAAACCCCGACCGCAAGGATTGGTCTTTACGACTTCCGGATGCACTTTGGGCATATTGTACTGCTTACAAGTCCCTTCTTGGAATGTCTCCCTATAGGCTTGTATTTGGAAAGGCTTGTCATTTACCCGTTGAGTTGGAACATAAAGCCTACTGGGCCATTAAAAATCTTAACTTTGATCTGAGTGTTGCAGGTACACAGCGGAAACTTCAGATAACGGAGCTCGAAGAACTACGGAACGATGCTTATGACAACTCCCACCATTACAAAGCCAAGATGAAAGATGCCCATGACAAGCAAATAATGAGAAAAAATTTTGAGCCTAACCAAAAAGTACATCTTTATGATTCCAGACTCCATCTTCATCCAGGCAAGCTACGTTCCAGGTGGACCGGACCTTTCATTGTGAAGCAAGTTTTCCCCCATGGAGCTGTAGAAGTAGAAGATCCCAGGGACGGCAGAGTGTTCAAAGTAAATGGGCAGAGGCTGAAACCGTTCCTAGCCAATCTGATTCCCGTAGCAGAGGATACACCTCTTGCTGACCCCTCCTATGCGGATTGAGTTTTCTTTTTTTTTTTTCTCGTTAAAAAAAATTTTAACGTTTGTTTTGTTTGCTTGTTTGCTTTTAGTCCATGATAGTTAAACATAAGTCCAATGATGATATTGTTTGTTTTAGGATGAAATCTTAGAAACGATAAGTCCTTTAATGCACTTTTATCTGATGATTTGAGTAGTTTATCTATGTTAGACTCGTAAGCACTTAATTATGGGTTTTTAGCAGTGAAAGCCTGAGTAGTTGGCAATGTGACTAGTTGAAGAAATTGCATGTCGATGAATGATCGTTTGCTTAGATGTCTATCCTGATTTGCTTGTGTTATGACGTATGGTATGGTTGAAAATAAAAGAAATGTCTTGAAAGAAAGAAAATAAACCACCTATAACCGATAAGCGTGAAGCTACCCATGGGCGAGTATTAGGACCACCATGAGGAGAAATGCTACCTTAAAGGGTAGGTGTGAAGATCAAGAAAAGAAAAATTCAAAAAGAAGAAAATGAAAAGAGAGACAAAGAAAAAAGAGAAATCATACCATATTGAGCACCGAAAAGCAATTACAGAGCTTAATTGAGATATCTAGGTTGATTTGACCCATCGATCCCGATTTTTAAACAAAATCATTGAGTTGGCGTACCTGGGAACTAAGTTGTGAATGAAACTTAGCACACACACACTATGAGTCTAGCTTATAAGTCCAATGATGATATTGTTTGTTTTAGGATGAAATCTTAGAAACGATAAGTCCTTTAATGCACTTTTATCTGATGATTTGAGTAGTTTATCTATGTTAGACTCGTAAGCACTTAATTATGGGTTTTTAGCAGTGAAAGCCTGAGTAGTTGGCAATGTGACTAGTTGAAGAAATTGCATGTCGATGAATGACCGTTTGCTTAGATGTCTATCCTGATTTGCTTGTGTTATGACGTATGGTATGGTTGAAAATAAAAGAAATGTCTTGAAAGAAAGAAAATAAACCACCTATAACCGATAAGCGTGAAGCTACCCATGGGCGAGTATTAGAACCACCATGAGGAGAAATTCTACCTTAAAGGGTAGGTGTGAAGATCAAGAAAAGAAAAATTCAAAAAGAAGAAAATGAAAAGAGAGACAAAGAAAAAAGAGAAATCATACCATATTGAGCACAGAAAAGCAATTACAGAGCTTAATTGAGATATCTAGGTTGATTTGACCCATCGATCCCGATTTTTAAACAAAATCATTGAGTTGGCGTACCTGGGAACTAAGTTGTGAATGAACCTTAGCACACACACACTATGAGTCTAGCTTAGATGATTTATTCAAAGATTTATATTTGAGTTACATTGAGTACTTTGAAGGTTCTCTGATTTCATTACTATGCATTCTTTGAGGACAAAAATTATGTGAAACTATTGGGACTATTTAATTTTTATTTTTGAATGATTGTGTGTTTTAAATGACGTTTGTGGGTGTCGTCGCTGTAAGCCCTCACGAGACTATAACTCGTCCACTAGGGATACCTAGGGGTTTAAAGGCTTGTTGCATACGCTAATGCAATCGTGATCTCTACGAAAGTGGCTTAGATAGTTTTTATTTAATTTTTCAGTTTAATTTTTATTTTATTTTACGCTTGAATTGCTAGGGACTAGCAATAAGCTGGTTGGGGGTTGTGATAAGTGCATGAAAATGTACTTTGAAACATCACTTATTCATGTTTATATTTTATATTTAATTATATAATTTTTTTTATTATATTAATTTAGAACATATTTATTATTTAAGTTAATTTGACATTTTTATTTCTCTTTATTATTTTAGGAAGGAAAGAACAAAGCAAGCCACCAATTTTGACCAATTTAAGGAAGAAAAGAAAGGCTGAAAACGTGGGAGCCACAATTTGACTAAAGAAAAGGGAAATTTGTGATTTAAAAAGCCAAAAAAAAAAAGAAGCTCACGTGTGCTCAGCATGGAATTAGGCTGTTACATGCAATTTTTGAATGGAATATTTAAAGTAAAGTGGTGCCGTGACTTTGACTTAAAAGAAGAAAAAAAAAAGAGAAGTAATTGTTTGTTGACGTGAATTGGAGAGACAGAAGAAAGTGGGCCCAAGTTTCAATAGGCATTAGGGTTCAATATTTGTTTAATATAAAAAGGCTGCTAAGGTTTTGAAGCTGCCGGGAGGACCAAAAAAAGGGGAATAAAAGAAACCCTACGAAGGGCTGCAGTGCGCAAATAATAGGGAGGAGAGCTTTGCCGAGTCAGCCGAGAGATAGCTGCTGAAAGAAGACGAGGGAAGCTGCTGCGCAAAGAAAACAATTTTTGCCGAGAAGAAAAGAAGAAGCTTGCCGAGAGAAGAAGCTGCACCTGTGGCAGGAAGACGAACAGTCACATTATAATCTTTTCATGCAAAAGCCGAAAGTAATCCCGGGACCAGAAATAATGATCCGTACGATGTCTCTCCAATCCCTCTCTACTATTTTTTCCTTCGGCATGCGGAACTAATCTCCTAAGCGAAGCTAAAGGCGAATTCTTGTACCCTAATCTTTTATTTTTGTTATTTGATTTGTGGATGATTTTAATCGTTAATATAATTATCATTTTATTTTTCTCGTTATTCTTTTTAGTATTTTGATTTGAAAACTATATTTTATTAATTGGCATATAGATTCAGTCATGCTTTTTCTATGTGTTGTTGGTAAAATTTGTAGAGGTTGATTAAGGTTGTTTTGCGAGTTCATCCTTTGCTGCAGTATTGCCCGAGGGTATATTGTCGTCGTTGGATAGGTTGTAACGATAACCTTGTGAGTTTTGAACGTAGAGAAGATAAAATAATAATTACCTTAGAACTTTAAGTTGAGTAGAGTTGAATATCCTCCAATTGTGGGTTTGGGACGTGAAATCCTCAGTTGTGTAATAAAACGAATCAATAACAGAATAGAAGTAATAGGTACAAGGGGGAACCCTGATGCTTTGCTATTTCTCTCCATTGATAAAATCTGTTAAGCTTTCGTAATTTTTAATTTACATCGCATTTAATCTTTTCTTTAATTTAGTTATTTCTAAACGTTCTTGATTGAGTGAATCAGTTTCATTGTAACCATTTCTCTGAGGAATCAACACCCCAACTATACTGCAATAACCGCGAGTCATATTTGGGCGTAATCATGGAGCTGGAACTGTCTAAAATCAATTTGGCTACCTGAAAAATCTGCCGAGAAATTCTGTCACGCGTCGCGAAACTAGGCCTCTCTGCGTCGCGACGCCAGGTCGATGATTTTTAAAACAATGTAAATTTGGGTCTGGATTTGCTTTTATGCCCCAATTAATCCGTTACCGTCCACGTCATTCTTTTTTATTTTTATTTATTTTTAATTTTTTAATTTTGCTTTAGCGAATTGAAAGCACAAAACAAAGGGAGCTAAAGATAGTATGGTATTTAATTTTAGTTGTTTGGTTGTTAACAAATTTTTTTTTATTAAAACTTTGTAAATTAGTTTAATAGATAAGTTTTTAAAAACTAGGTTACGAAAATAATAAAATAAGATTATGTAATAAATAATGTTGATGGTGTTTTCAGGACCTATGTTATTTACAGAGTATGACAGGGGTAAAAAGGGTAATTCTCCCCTCGGTCGAATTACATTCTGCCGACCCGACCACAACAGATGAAGACCCGACCACTTTGGTTCGGATGACCGAGCACTATAAAGTCAGCAGAAACACTCCCAGCATAAAAGACTATCGTGACCGACCTCATGAAGACCGACCAGACAGGCGAGATATGCTCAATATGACGACACCCTATTCTTGCGGGATAGATAAACAAATTATCCTACTCTCACAAGGAGATGGAGTCAGAATCCAAGAAGGAATAAGAAAAGAGAAGGCAGTATTAGACTAGGAATCCTTGCAAGAAGAGAAGACTAAATTCAACTAGGATTTCTTATACAAATAGGAGTCTGATTTCTGTATTATATAAATAGGAGGGCAGAGTATGTGTAAGAGGCATCAAAAAAGCATCATAAAAAAGAGAGTGATCAGAATCATCAAGCTCTGACTTGTAAACACAAGAAAGGGCTGAAAAGAGTGTTTGAGTAATAAAAAGTATCATCCTGTTTTTGTCCGTGGACGTAAGTCGGATTCAATTCCACCGAACCACGTTAAATCTCCTCGTCGATTGTTGTGTTTATCTGTCTTTTCGCTAAATTTGCCTTTGGTCCCCCATAACCAAACAAATTCACCGTTGAAGGAGGATTCTCTCGGATGTGATATTCCCGTATTACCCTGAGACCAAAATCCACCGTCAACAGTTCGCGCCGTCTGTGGGGATTTCAACAAAAATCAATTCGCGTAGTGAGACAATGGCGGAAGGCGGAAACCACCAATCGTCAGGGAACTCGGCTGCGGATTGGATAGAGAAGATCGAGGAGAACCTGAGGAAGGAAAGGGAGGAAAACCAAACTCTGCAAAAACCATAGTAGACCGGTTAGAAAAGATAGAAGGGGCGCATGACGGAAAATTCGAGGCCGGGACTAGCCGATGAAGGAATGAAATAGCGGAAGGAAAGAGAACTATTGATACAAGTGAGGACGACAGAACCCGGAGGAGGGATCCCTATAGGGTAAGATCCGTGGTGGTGCAGAGAGATTCCCAGACCGAGGACACATGGGAGGAAGAGGATGACAAATCGTCACCAGACTCCTCCTATGATAGCCCTCACAGCACCCGGAGAAGAAGGAAAGAGTACAACGAAAAAATACAAGAAGATACCGACCCTGAGAAGCGCCACTCCCAAGACAACAGAAAGAAGAGAAACCACAGAAGGCGGCATGGAACCAAAGACAGCAGCATGAAATCTTGGCTACGGGAGGAGCTAGTCAAATGGGGAGTATACCCCAATACAAACAGAGGGGATGTCCAGGACAGCAAAGATGAGTCCCCCCTCACAGAAGAAATAAAGTCAGAGAAATTCCCAAAAAGATTCAGCATGCCGACCATGACGCCATACAAGGGCCATACCGATCCCAAAACCCACATTGAAAGCTTTGTCCTTATAATGGAAATACAAGGGATAACGGGGGACGCCATTTGCAAAGTGTTCCCATTAACTCTAGCTGGACCAGCCATTCTATGGTATAGAAGCCTAGCCCCAAGGAGCATCAGCAGCTTCGCACAACTCAGAAAGTCATTCATACGACACTTCAAGGGGGCTTGTGTTCCCAGAAAAACAATCGGAGAACTGAGGCTTATGAAACAAGGAGATGACGAACCATTGAAGATATTCATTGAGAGATATCACAACATGGTACTCGAAGTTGGGGGGTACGAATCCCCCGAGGCCCTAGAAAGCTTGAAAGGAGCCTTGAAAGTCGGGAGACTATGGACCCACCTAAGGATCCAGGACACCCCGGACTACGCCACCGCCCTGGAGGTGGCCCGAAAATTCGTTTTATTAGAGAACGAGGAGAAAGTATCCCAAAAAAGGAACACCATCAGAGAAAGGACCACAAGGGAGGGCGCCCCCCGCCGTGTAGAAAGAGAATCCAGAAGACCACCCCCGAAGCACAAGGAGTTCAAACCACTGTACCGAGACAACCAAGAGAGAAGGGCGCCGACCCAAGTAAACCATGTGGTCGGGGAAGATGCATACATTCCCCTAAAGAAACCACTGGGACAAATTGTCATGGAGATCCAGTGGAAAGGCCTCTTAGTGGAACCCGACCAGAGGAGATTCCCCCCAGACAAAAGAAACCAAAAAGCTTATTGTGTACACCACAACTCCAAAGGACATGCCACGGACGGATGTAAAGATCTGCGAGAACAAATGGAAGATCTAGCACGAAACGGGTATCTGATCAAATACATTGACTATGAGGTCATGGCGGCCAGACAGAGAGCACGGGGCCGCCAAATCAATACCATCGCAGGAGGAAGAACACTGGCCGGGAACTCTAACCGGTCAAGGAAAGATTACAGCAGAACTCAAGGAAAGATTATGTAATAAATAATGTTGATGGTGTTTTCAGGACCTATGTTATTTACAGAGTATGACAGGGGTAAAAAGGGTAATTCTCCCATCGGTCGAATTACGTTCTGCCGACCCGACCACAACAGATGAAGACCCGACCACTTTGGTTCGGATGACCGAGCACTATAAAGTCAGCAGAAACACTCCCAGCATAAAAGACTATCGTGACCGACCTCATGAAGACCGACCAGACAGGCGAGATATGCTCAAGATGACGACACCCTATTCTTGCGGATAAGATAAACAAATTATCCTACTCTCACAAGGAGATGGAGTCAGAATCCAAGAAGGAATAAGAAAAGAGAAGACAGTATTAGACTAGGAATCCTTGCAAGAAGAGAAGACTAAATTCAACTAGGATTTCTTATACAAATAGGAGTCTGATTTCTGTATTATTATAAATAGGAGGGTAGAGTATGTGTAAGAGGCATCAAAAAAGCATCATAAAAAAGAGAGTGATCAGAATCATCAAGCTCTGACTTGTAAACACAAGAAAGGGCTGAGAATAATGTTTGAGTAATAAAAAGTATCATCTTGTTTTTGTCCGTGGACGTAGGTCGGATTCAATTCCACCGAACCACATTAAATCTCATCGTCGATTGTTGTGTTTATCTGTCTTTTCGCTAAATTTGCCTTTGGTCCCCCATAACCAAATAAATTCACCGTTGAAGGAGGATTCTCTCGGAGGTGATATTCCCGTATTACCCTGAGACCAAAATCCACCGTCAACAAATAATGATACTTTAGATAATTTATTCTTAAAAAAAAAAGATTTTTGTAACCTTTACCTTTAAATTTTTATAAGTTGAACTTCTTCCAATAAAGACAATTATTATTATTATTATTTTTAAATCTTCAAAAAGCTCGACTCAAATATAACTTCTTAAAAAATTGAATAGTGTTTTTTAAACTGAAAAACACTTCTTTACCATTACAACAACATGCACCATGTTGCTCAAGAAAAAGAAAACGTACTTTTGTATTTATTATTTTTTTTATCCGGAAATCGTTGGAATCACTGTCAAACTACCGGTTCCGGATTTAAACAGAATAGATAAAATTTCTTGGTGCCCATGACTCTTATAAAAAATACACTCATTAGATTCGAACCCAATATCCACCCAGCCCACTCCCCTTGGAAATAAGAAAACGTATTACATTTCATAATTTTTCATCCTGAATATATAATCACAAATCTATTATTTAAAATTCTGAATCTTGATTGAGATTCTAGATTTTTAAGATAAAATACAATTTGAGATGAAAAATAATCTCAAATTTTGATTGGAATTTTTATTTAAAATAAACGATTAAACACAAACATAAATAATCATACTTCCAACTCAACCTGCGAAGCACCCGATCGCTAACCCTTATATATAAGCATCGTTTCGTTTCGTTTCGTTTCTTTCTTCCTTATGTCTATCCCAAGACATAAGGGGAAAAAACCAAACCTTATCTCTGTTCGGATAATGTAATGATTCGGACCCTCCCGATCCGAATCTGAATCCGAATTTCCAAATTCCACTAAATTTCACACACCCTAACTCCAAACCTAATTCGATCCAATTGCCTGAATCCGAACCGAAAATGACGCGGCGCTGCTCGCATTGTAGCCACAACGGCCACATTTCTCGGACCTGCCCCAACCGCGGGGTCAAGATCTTCGGGGTCCGATTGACCGACGGGGCGATCCGAAAGAGTGCTAGTATCGGCAATCTCAGCCACTACGCTGGGTCGAGTTCGGGTCATAATAACATTAACGCTTCAAATACTCCCGGTTCGCCCGGTGATACGCCGGATCATCATGGTGACGGATATGCGTCTGAGGATTTCGTTCCTGGGTCGTCGTCGAGTCGCGAACGCAAAAAGGTTGATTTTTTTAAATTTTTATTTTATTTATTTGTTTGAGTTTTGTTTGATTATTGGTTCTTTTATTGTAATTTTGAACTTTGTGTAAGATTTAAGTTGATTTATTTGGACTCTGGTTTTAGCGTTAAATTTAGTTCATAAAGTTTGAGAGAGTTTCAGCGAGCTTGAACTTTGATTTCAAAATCATCTTTTGTTAGCTAGCTACTCCGTTTTATATTAATATTGTATCTGTATGTGGTGTTTTAACTGTTTATTTTGTAGGATAATTTGACTTGACGGTGTTGAGTTTGGTATTGAAATGGAATTAGTGGCGGGTTTGACAGTGTTGAGTTTGGTACTGAAATGAAATTAGTGGCGGGTTTGTAAAAAATAGGGACTAGCCTCTTTGATTCCCGCCTAATTCACTGACCCGCAGCTACAGTAGGAACTTGTGAAGAATATGAATTTGGTCGATGTTTATGAATTGGTTTCGTGAAAAAAGTGAAAATGACTGTGTTGTGTTATAATGTCAAATACTGAGAAGGATGTCCTTTTGTTGAATGATGCAAGTTTAGATTTATTGTCTATTGATTTCTTATATGTAGTTTAGAGTTTGGCTTTGGTGTGATTTGGTTTTTAAGAGTCAGGGATGGAATTACAAAAAATGAATTTTCTGTTTAAAAGTTCAAGATCGGATAATGATGTTTTGAATTCCCCTTAAATTCCAGAGTTATTGCCAAGATCACATTAGGAAATTTCAATTGTATATCATCTGCTTGCACCGTGTATGTTCCGTTTTTCTTCTGAATAGCTTTTATAATTTTGTAGCAGGGGTACCATGGACTGAAGAGGAACATAGGATGTTTCTACTTGCTCTACAGAAGCTTGGCAAAGGTGATTGGCGTGGAATTTCACGCAAGTATGTTATATCTAGAACTCCTACACAAGTTGCCAGCCATGCTCAGAAATATTTTATAAGACAAAGCAATATGTCTAGGAGAAAAAGACGCTCCAGTCTTTTTGATATTGTTGCAGATGAAGTTAGTTCTCCAGCTCTCTCTCTCTCTTGTATGCATTGACTGGGATATCATATGTTGCATGCACACTTGTAAAAAATACTCAAAAATCCACGTTCCTGGCTGTGGGTAGCATTGTTAGCTAGATCATTGTATCTCTGAAACTTTATTTTTTGATTGGTTTTCTGACCTCGATCTACTGCAATTGTGAAGAAATAATTGCAGCTGTGCATGTATTAACTATTATTACTCTGCATATATATATATATATATATATATATATATATTACTGTGGAATGTGGTGGTAAAAGCTTTGACTATTTCTGGATTATCTAGATTGTAAATTTGATTCAAATGAGCAACTTTCTTTCTGCTAATTTTTTGTGTACTGTGACTATGGGAGCTTTTCTCCTATTGGTCTTCTAAATTATGCACGTTTTTTATTTGTTGGACCTGTTGTCCTCTCTATTGTATGGTTGCTAACTATTCTTGGTGTCTGTCGCATATGCAGCCCCTTGATACTCCAGTTGCATCACAGGACTTATTTTCTGCCAACCATGCCCATGGTGAAACAAAAAGCAACAACCTGATGCCTGCTCCTCCTGCTCTGGACGAAGAATGTGAATCGATGGATTCTACCAACTCCAATGATGAAGAGTCTGCCCCTCCAAAGCCTGAAAGCTCACAGTCTTGCATCCCAATGATGTATCCTGCTGTTTATGTCTCACCGTTCTTTCCAGTTTCTTTTCCATGTTGGCCGGGGTACAATACAGAGCCAACACAGAAGGAAACACATGAAGTGCTCAAGCCTACAGCGGCACATTCAAAAAATCCAATAAATGTTAATGAACTGGTTGGCATGTCCAAACTGAGTTTGCGAGAATCTATTGGTCAGACTGGCCCATCATCGCTCTCCTTGAAACTCGTTGATGGGTCATCTAGGCAGTCAGCTTTCCACGCTAATCCATCCTCTGGCAGCTCTGGTATGAGTTCTAGCAGTAGTCCTATCCATGCTCTCTAAATCTAATGGTGGCTTTTGCTGGGATTGATGGTAGCTCCTTGTTGATGAGCTCAACAAATTTACTGTTGATACAAACACTAATAACGTGATGTCGGATTCGGATCAAGTCATGTTTCTCAGTGAGATTGCCTTGACAAATATTGCTTGTTAGCATCGTTCACTTAAATCAGTTCTTAGTTTGTAGTTTTTAGCATCTTGCTAGAAATTATTTGTATGTTCAACAATTTGGGTTTGCATTGAATCTTTAGTTCTCTTCATTTGGCTTATGTTGATGTTAGTCCTGTCTGCAGTCACTGGGTTGCCACCATTTATGGCTTCTTCAGGTTGATTTAAGATGATTCAGAGTTCTATTTGGATATAATTAAAACTTGTTTGCCAAATAAAACAGTAATTATCTTATTGGTCATTGAGCAACTGATTTGAATGCTCGGTTAATATACTTGCCTTATCCAAAAATTAAAAGAAAAAGTGATTGCATCAGTAAGGAGGATAAGCATCAACAGATAACAAAAATAACCAAGTGAAGTAACAAATAATGAATTGATGAATTTCTTCACTAACTTTTCAAAATTTGCTAACAAGCCATCATTATTAATTGGAGCAAGAAACCATCCAGCCTTCTCACACTCACCCGAAAATCCTTGCTTGGCATTATCCATTAGGGTTGGGTTGGGTATATCTGATGGTTGGAGGGGTTTGGTAAATGTATTGTCATCTTGTACTAATAAAGGTAAAAATATACATGTGAAAAGGATACATGGAACTGGTAGGACCGGATACATGTGTAATTTTTCATAATCGTTAGTTGAATAGATTAGATATGACTATTAGTATCCTTGTACTATACCCGATATATTACCTCAATATTTATTCTAGATATGACAATTGGTTTAGATAGTACGTGATGATTATGGATATATCAATTCTGTACCCATCTTATAGATTTGGAACGGAAAACCTTTTCGAAACCTGATACTTGTAAAACTATCATGAACTTCAGAATAAACGGACATTTTTATAATACATTACATAATTACACTAAATTACAAATAAAATTCTTATCTAAAAAATTAAAAAAATATATTATTGTATAAATTCAAACCGGTTCCAACCGGTTCGGCTAGGGGAGGAACCCTAACCGAACCGGTTAGGTTCCGGAACCGGAACCGGAACCGGTTGCGTCTGGTTCCAACCGGTTCGGTTCCGGTTCCGAACCGGAACCTTGGCCGGGTCTAGTTTCTAGAATGAAAATTTGTTTTAGAGGAAAAAAAAAGAAGATTAAATGCAGATTGGGATGACACTGTTGTTGACATTTGAATTTAATTTGATCAAGATTATATGTTTGGAAGAATTATTATTGATGTGTTTTGATTTTTGAACACTAATATGTATGATTATAAAGTGTGTTGATTTCTCAAGCAATAGCATGATTTGTCATAGTTGAATAACTATAAAGTAACTTCTCGTATATATTCATATTTGCAATTTCATTACAAAAAACACTTTTAATTCCATACAATCAAACAATTTAATAATTCAGAAGAGTTGTTTTAGTGGACAATTAAACACCCTATAATTTTTTTTAATCAAAAGCTCTAATTATAAAACCTCTAAATTGATAGAAGCTCTATTTCCAAAAGCTCTATTGAAGAAACTATACTAAACAGAGCTTTAGTCCCATAACCTTAATTTTAAAATGTAAAGAAGTATTATTGGAACTACATGAGTACACCTGCTTTGCTGAGTGAGGTTGATTTGAGAAGTTGGTTGGAGGGAATAAAGTGACAGTGGGGAGAATATATTTATATTGAGAATTTATTAGTGAGGGGGCATCTTTATCTTTATCCTTATATTTTGAGAGATTGTAAAAAGGCAACAATAATTCTAGAGGATATTTTTTTAGTGACATTCATGCTTTAAGTAGTTATATATTCCAGTCTGTCTCAAAAATATACGACTGTTTGAAACATGAATGTCACTAAAAAATGTCCAAAAAGGCAAAGGTCTCAGCTATTTGCTGGATGCTGTATTTGCTTGAGTGATTTTCTTGTTTCCTGAACTTTGTTTTAACAGTGTTGAGAAGTTAACATAATATAGAGAGTTCTTTCACTCCATAACGGTTCCCCTCGCCTTTGGTGATTAATCAGGCATGGTGTATTAAGCAACCACTTTTGCTGCTGCTGCTGCTCATCAGTGTCATGTTCTTTAATAGCCGGTACAAACATGGAGACGAGGAATTTTTGTACCATCTATTAAAGAACACGACACTATTGAGAAGTAGCAGAAGTGGTTACTATTAGCATATATAAGATTGCAAATAATTGGTTGCAATGCACAAACTGAACTTGGTCATGGCTACAATTTTCAGGGGCTTGAAATCACTGCAACTTTTGATCCCCACATGTGAATTTTGTCATTCATAGTCCTTCCTCCCATTACTTCCAGCAAGGTGAGTAAAATTTATAGTTTTTTTTTTATAATATTTTATGTGATATATATTATCTAGTAGCAGACTGCTACTTCAGTAGCTTTGCCCAGTAGTCATTTTTGACGGTCGGCGGCCGTAGACGAGTTTTTAAAATACATAATCTTCCTATCGATAAAAGAGATTTTCATGGCTCTCTTATTGTATTGAGTACTGACTTTTCTTACATTTGAGTCCCTTAAATTTTCTCCAAATTTAGCCGTTTGTGTGGGTTGTCCCAAACACGTTTAATTGTAGATGAAGGGATTTGGTGAATTAGTATTGGTATGGTTTCTTCTTCGCTGGTGGTATTACACCAGGTAGTCATGAGTTTCCCAAAATTTTGAGGGGTAAGTGAAATTTTTTAAAATAATGTCCCTATTAATAAAGATAAGAAATATAAATACTATGACACCTTAAAATTTTGAATTTTTCTGAGGTTTGGAATCATAATTGTGTAAAATTTTGGGGTCCCAACTAGTCACGTATATCGACTCTCCTCGATATTGCCTCAACATTACACCGAAGCAGGATTCAAGATTCAATTGCTAATGAATAGCAAAGATCTTTGTATTCCATAGGGAAGTGCCAAACTAAACTGCCTCTCATTTTACGGATTTAGATTCGATGTGGAGCAATTTATTAATTTTTTTAAAAATTATGATAAGTAACTATTACTTATTAATCAAAATAATTTTATTAATTTATGAGAGAACATTTATAATGTAAACAAAATCAGTTGAAATATTTTGGTTTTTGTCCCGACTCTCACAAAACTAATAAATGAAAAACTGTATAAACCTCACCAAAATCATTCCCTAAGAATTTTGACTTATTATATATGTTGACGGTGGATTTTGATCTCAGGGCAATATGAGAATATTACTCCCGAGGTAATCCTCCATCAATAGTGAATTTGTTTGGTTACGGGGGAAACCAAAGGCAAATTTGGCAGAAGATAGACAATACACCAATTAACAAGGAGATTTAACGTGGTTCGGCGGATTTTGATCCAACCTACGTCCACGGACACAAACAGAACGATACTTTTATTACTGAAATCTGCTTTTCTGGTATCTCTTGTGTTTACAAACTTGATCACAATGAGATCGATATTGATTCTCCTCCCCTTATGCATACTCTACTCTCTTATTTATAATGGTGAAGAAATCAGATTCCTTCTTTTACAAGAATTCCCAGTCTGAGATAGCTTCCTTTTCCTATAAGGATTCCTAGTCAAATCTTACTTTTTCTTCCTCTATCCCATTTAGGATACTGACTTTATTAGTATTCCCCATGAAAGTAGGATTATCTTCATATCCCGTAAGGGTATGATGCCTCATCTTCTAGTGTACGCCTCGCCATATGCCCGGTCTTTATGTGGTCGGTCATGATGGTATTTTGAACTGAGAATGCTGCTGTCGATCTGATAATTGTCCGGTCATCCGAGCTCAAGTGGTCGGTTACTGATCATAAAGTGCTCGCTCCTTACTGCTGGCTCTTTAGTGGTCGGGTCGGCATTAATGATCCTGATCAAGAAGGAAATTACCCTTTTACCCTTGTCGTGCTACTTAAATACCTTAGTGCCTGAAAACACCATTAACATCTGTCCCCTAGTTCTCGGTTCCAACGAGTATGCAAGTTGGTGTCGGGAACTATATAAAGATGGTGTACTGATCACTTCGCTGGTGGTCGCTCCAGAAATTGCAGAGGAATAAAATCTTTCCACCGCCTCTTCCTGGAACCTTTTATTGAGACGCGCAACCGTCACGTCTGTTTAAATGCCCATCAAATCACCTTTAGGGTTTTATTATGAGTTTGACACTTGTCAAACATCTGTCGGCTTCCCGCCAAAAGCAGGAAAAATAGACCGTGTAGAAGCGTCTCAACAGTACTTTGATCCCAACCGTTTGTTTGATTTTGATAGACCTCCTTTGTAGTCGACACTTGGCGTTCATCCGGGGTTCTTTTTTCGATCTAGCGGCCATGGGTGCCCCATTTATGACTATAAGAAGATGTAGCTTTTACTGTGCAACTGTTTGGCAAATTTCTCTTTACCTGTGAAAATTTCTTTCGTTCCAACCGTGACTCGTTTGACTCAGCACTCCCGGAGCTTTTCAACATTTCAACGTTCCTTCCCGACCTCAGAAAACCAAGTAAGTTTTCTTCGAACGACCTTTTTTTTATCGTTCTTTTTTTTTTTTTTTTTAATACTTCATAGGGAGAGATTTATGGGTTTGTTGAATGTTTGCTTAGGGAACTTTAGAACTTCTTAGGTCTAGCCCCCCTGGATGCTTTTTAGGGTAGTGTGTAGTCCTGGTTATTTTGAGAGGTTGGTCATAGACTGATCTTTCCCCTTTTTATTTCTCGGATGTCTAGGATGTCTGACGATAGGCTTTCCTCCGTTACCCCTACTAACCCTTCGACTCCTCCCGTCGAAGAGCTTTCCTCGAGCTCGGGAACACCCAGCGTAGAGGATCTTGACACCACCCCTACCCCTTCTGAACTTGAACAAGATACTTACCACCAGAGAGTCCCTCGAAAGGATCCAGAGCCCGGTGATCTTGACTGCTCGGCTCTGGACATGGATCGTCCTTCCAAAATTACTGAGGATGACTTAGCACTACTCCGGGTAACAATACGACATCCCGATTGACATCGGTCTTGAGATCCCCCATCCGTCCGATCATGCTAGTCAACCTGATGTGGGTTCGGTGGCTTTTCTTCTGGCTTTCTTTGAGTGTGGTCTTCGGCTGCCCATTCAACGTTATTTTGCCTGGATGCTGGCCGAGATGGAGATTCCCCCCTGTCAGCTGAGTTTGAATAGTTGGAGGATCCTGGCCGGTTTACACGTGGTCTGGCACCAGACGGGGCTTGGCGAACCTTCTCTTGAGGAAGTGAAGAGATTATACCGGTTGAAGGCCAACCCCAAAACGCACCATGGATGGTACTACCTTTCTACATATGCTGACTTTTCCAATATTGACTAGAAACATTATCTCTTTATCAGTGTTTAACCCACTGCGGGTGAACCTTTATATTCTAAAACACTAAAGTGTTTTATTATATAAAGATGATACTGAGATAAATACATTAGATGTAAATAACAGAATTTATATTTTGAATATAATAAAATCTCAAACATATAAATGACAAATAAATAGCTCAATTGATTTGATCAATAGAGACTTATTTATGGCATTGTTGTCTAGGACACAATTAAACGAGACACGTCAGTTAGACGGTGTGTCCGAACTAAAACCGAATTTTGTTGGACATGATAAGGTTTATCACGAGTCGCTCTGAGCTATCATTTCCTTCAAACAGGATATGTATTAACAGTGCAAAACTTATTTAGAATAAGGTTCCATATAAATCTGTTTGACAGATATCATATAAGATATGAACATGAAAGAAACGGGGTTTCTTACTCCTAATAATTTGGGTATGCCAGGCATAACGTTTGGATGATACCAAACTAAAAACCCAAATTGGATAAGTGCCAATATAGGTTATCCTAAGGGAAACCTTAAGTATAGTACTTGTAAATCTCACATGAGAACAATATGATTGTTGCTCACCATGCGGTTTGCCTGAGAGGAATACCGATATGCAGTGGTCAGTGGGAGGATAGTGATACTCGATGAAAATCGGAGTAATACTATTCAAAGCACGAAGTCCTTAATGGAACACAAACAGTTCATCAATGATGAATCTGTACCATTAATCTTCAAATACACAAGAAACTTCATAGATCGGATAGAGTCAGAAAACAACCTAGGGTATGGGTTTCTGATCTAACCTCATTAAGATGTCAATCTTATGGAGGTGTACCATCCGACTACGTTTAGAGGAAGTGATACGAGGTATCGACTATCTGTTACGACAAAGTGCCATGAATCCGAAATGGATTCCATGTATAACAACTATTTTGGATACTAGTTGTTGTACCATAAGGCATTGTGCCTATGGTACATTTAACGTCTTCAAAGAAGACATACATGGATGGCAACATACCAACGTACAAAGCTAGGCTTTTGACGGAAAGGTATCGTTATCAACATTGTGTTAATAACGGTTCAACCTTTTACCTGTTGCCATGGTAAATCCATTTTGAAAATGCTTGAAAATAACTGTATATTTCATTTATGAAATGTGTCAGTTATAAATCAAAATCGCTTTCCTGAAAAGGAAACCTTTTGGAGGATGTTTACAACATCCTGACGATTTTGTATAACCGACAAACAAGGTTTGCGGGTTATTCGATCCATGTTTGGATCAATGCAAGCATAAGGTTCTTGGAACTGACGTTTTTGAAATAATCATAATGGTTTATGATTTGACTCAAAATGAAATAATTCTTGTGTATATAAGGAGGTTAGTGGGAGGGCGCACTGACAGTGAAAATTCCCATAAAGCTATTGTCGAAAGCTTGGCTTTCATACAAATTCTCCGTAGAATTCTGGGGAGTAACAACCTTTATTCAAGGAATAAAGATCTACTGGGATAGATTAGAAGTTGTTAACACTCTCTGGGAAATTGTACATTTAAAATGTACCTGTATTGGAGTCTCATATGCTTCGAGCATTTGGAGTCACAATCGGGTCAATCCAAGTGATAGTCACTGGATTGAAGTTGAGAACATCTGTTAGTATCTCAGAGAACTAAAGATGCTATCTTAATCTATGGAGAAGGAGAACTTGTAGTGACTGGGATCACTACTGCAAGTTTCCAAACAATTAAAATACTACGGTACTATAAAGTTTGAATAACGGGGACAGTGAGCTGGAAATCTTCCTAGCAAGATAACTGTTGCCGAATAAACAACAAATGCGGATTATTGCTGCAGCTGAGGCAGCAATAGAAGACCATCTGGGTCGAAAATAAATCTAATAAGATTAGATAAAGTTCTGTTAGCAGCTGAGCTAGGCGTCAGCATAAGCTAAGGAATTAAAGGTCTCATCGACGATCCAGATATATACTTCTATATCATCTGATTCGTTCGGATCATACATCGCGTGGCGATGTGATGATCGTGTAAATCGCGTCAGACGATAATTAAGCAAATCCGCTGACGAAAACCTTTCCTCAGCAATTTGAGCGAATTGTACATAGTTCGGGTGTTAGACACTCGAGTGACTGGCTATGTGCCAAGTGGGAGATTGTTGGACAAAATGACCCATAGCGTCACTATTTGCACAGATCATTGTGTTGTTGTAGCAAATTAACTATGTGACAAAGAAATTACACTCTCTCATCATTTGTGATTAGATCACCATAGATATATAAATGAAGAGAGGTCCCTATGATTAGTACCTGGACTGAGAATGATATGAGACAGTATCAGTCCCCGAAGGTTTAATCATTAAATATCCCTAGCCGGAGTATTATCGAGAATGGACATCGATAATGCGGAATAGGCTAGTATTGCACTTGTGCGTGTTGTGAGGGCACAACGGCATAGTTCTCATATATATAAGTATTGGATACTTATGCAAGTGCGATAGGAGGTCGTGTTTCACCGATGGTATGGGAAACAGCTTCGCTCTGGATAGACCCCTCGGAATCCAATTGGTATTATGACTATGTGTCTATGGGAGGCCGACATCAAGGTAGGTGTGTATGGTCTTAACCTGAGACTTACATCGCTAATACTTATGATAATCGATAGACTTTGGTCTTGGTGGGGGAGGGGACTTTAAACGGGTTCTGTGTACACCACTTCTGGGTTTATCAGAGAGTCATAGTGTATTGGGTGTGATGTCAAGACGGAAGTGTCACTTCAGTCATATTGGAGTTGATGTCACGCAGGATACGGTACTAGTGCTCTTGAATGTTGCGCAACCAATCGGGATATTGTGACCAGGTCATGTATATCCGATTATAGAGACTATGTTACCAGACATCCGACATGTGCTTCGGACGGGGCAGACACTTATCCAGCCCCAGCCCTAGCACGTGACTATCCGATACTGGGCCGATATACACAATACTACGGTATACTACGCTTGATACAGATCTATATATTCCTGTAAGAATATTTCTGGAGAATTGGGTAGGCATGGCGCTTTGCTAGAAGCCAACCTTGTCTTGTAAATCGATATAAACGTAGTACGAGGTACTTACGTGTTCGGACAGTCCGACGATCGTATTTACTGCCAACATATCCGGAGATCTCATGGGTCGGTTCCTGAAGATTCACCGATGACGTATGACTCGCACTTTGATTAATCTGGGATTAATTAGAAGAGAGAGATAGAATTAATCTGGGATTAATTCGATGAGAGAGAAAATTAATCTGGGATTATTTGCGGAGATATTTTATCTGGGATAAAATATTAATTAAAGAGAGAGAACGATTAATTTGGAATTAATCGATAAATTAATATATTCGATATATTAATCGAAATTGGATTTTGACGCGGAATTAAAAATAGATTTTAATTCGGGCGAACGAATTAATTTAGAATTAATTCGTTAGCGACGTGAATAGTGAATTCGCTAGGCGTAATCACTTAATTACGACGCGACGGAAAATTCGTTAATTTGGAATTAGCGAACCCGAGCCCGAGAGTGATTGCGAGCGCATTCGCATTTCGAATTCGAGCGCGGCACGCGAGTCACATCAAGCGTCAAATCGTTTGTCACATCATGCGTCAAATCAATTGTCACTTTGAGTGATGTGACTTGACAACATGTCACTTTATTAAAGTGATGTGATGTGACTTAAAGTAAAAAGTTGAAATGATGGGTGATAAGTTGATTGAAAGCTTTTGCTTTAATTTTAAATAGAAAAAGTAAATGGTTTATTAAATAATTTTGGAAATTATATAACCTTTTTACATTTTTTATTTTCTAACTTATCATTCTCTCTCTCCAACATGCAAGGCATACGGTTTCCTCCTCATCTCCTCTCTTTTCTTCTTCTGCATCTCACGGCTTCAAGCCGATTTTCTTCTTGATTTTTCTGGTTTCACCGAATTTTTGAGAAGCAAATTGAAGAAGACTTAGTGCTAGCACACCATGAGTGATACATAGGTGATAGGGAAGTGATTCTTTGAGCATGGAAGCTTGAAGCTTGAAGCTTCCATGGAAGTCATCCATGGCCGAAAATGGAGGAGACTTTCACAGCCCCAACCGTGCGTTCACTGCAGTTCCAGAAGTCATTGCCGAGCTTGGAGGGAGGCAAAAACGCAACTTGTGTTCATTTCATCAAAACCGAAATTCAATGTGAGTATATTCCGCACCTCCTTTGTTGTGTTCATACTCGTTTTTTATGCATGATTTGTGATCTTTGGGACTTGATTGAACTCCTACAACATCTACCTCCAGCTCCCATATGCTTCTCTCTCGGAGGCAGATGAGAGGGATTATTCTGGGGTTTTCAGCCTTTATTGAGGATGTGAGCCGGGCCAAGGAGTCTGCTTCACAGTTGCCTTCTCGCCCAATTTGTTCGAATCGTACGTTCCCCATTTTCTCTCCACCATTTTTTTTACCTCGGCCAAGTAGGTTATCATAGTCGGCTCCCTGGCTTGAAATTCTCCCTTCAGCTGTTGAATGGCTAGCTGGGAGTCACTCCTTACCACCCCGTCGCGGACTCCCACCACCCTGTATAGTCTTAGTCCGGCCAAGATTGCCTCGTACTCTACTTCGTTGTTTGTGGCTTTGAAGGGAAATCTTAAGGCGAACAATACTTCTTCTCCTTTATTATTTTTCAGTGCAATCCCCGCCCCATTGCCTTGTGAGCTGGCAGACCCGTCCACTGACATCTCCCATTTTTCTTCCTCCACAGTCAAGATTTGGGGTTCTGTGAGTTCTGCAACAAAATCTGCCAAGGGTTGCCCTTTTATCGCTATCCTTGGAAGGTAGGAGATGTCATGCTCGCTTAACTCCACCGACCATTTCATTAACCTTCTTAAGGCCTTTGGTTTCTGCAAGATCTGCTTTAGAGGATAATCAGTGTAGACCCCGATAGGGTGGGCCTGGAAGTAAGGTTGTAACTTCCGGGCTGCAGTGATAAGGGATAGGGCGACCAGTTCATGTATGGGATACCGGGTCTCTGCATCCAACAGGGCTTTGTTGACATAGTATACAAGCCTTTGGACCTTTTCGGCCTCTCGCACCAGTACTGAACTTACTGCGTGTTCTGAAACAGCTAAGTACAAGTATAATGTTTCTCCTGGGAGCGGTTTTGCTAGGAGTGGGGGCCGTGTTAGATATTTTCAACTTTTGGAAGGCCTCCTCGCACTCTGGCTTCCAGTTGATCTCCTTTTGGGCCTTCTTGATGATTTTGAAAAAAGGTGGCACTTGTCGGTCGCTCAAGAGATAAATCGGTTGAGCGCGGCGACCCTGCTTGTTAGACTTTACACTTCTTTAATCGTTCTGGGGGACTTTAAGTCCAGTACGTCTTGTATCATCTGTGGGTTTGCTTCTATGCCTCGGGAACTTACCATGTAGCCTAGAAATTTTCCCGAGGCCACTCCGAAGGCACACTTCTCTGGGTTGAGCTTTAAATTGTGTTTTCTCGGTAATTCAAAGGTTTCTTTAGGTCGGTCACGTGGCCTTCTGCCTCTTTAGATATTTTTATCATGTCGTCTACATATACCAGTATTATTGTGCCGATGAGTGGCTTGAAAACCTTGTTTACCAGCCTTTGAAAAGTTACCCCTGCATTCTTCAGTCTGAAGGGCATTACTTTGTAACAATACATCCCCTGATCGGTGACAAAAGTTGTATTCTCTTCGTCTGCAGGATGCATCTTAACCTGATTATACCCTGAGAAGGCATCCATGAAGCTCAGCAGCCCCTGGCAGGCTGTTGCATCTACCAGCTGAGAGACTCGGTGGGACGTAGCCCGACCCCGAGCTGAGAGAAATACTTGGCCCTGGGGGAATGTTACATCCCCAGTCCAAAAGACAGACTCGGTGTGACGTAGCCCAACCCCGAGCTGAGAGAAATACTTGGCACTGGGGTAATGTTTCATCCCCAGTCCAAAAGACAGACTCAATGTGACGTAGCCCGACCCCGAGCTGAGAGAAATACTTGGCACTGGGGTAATGTTTCGTCCCCAGTACAAAAGACAGATTCGGTGGGACGTAGCCCGACCCCGAGCTGAGAGAAATACTTGGCCCTGGGGGAATGTTACGTCCCCAGTCCAAAAGACAGACTCGGTGGGACGTAGCCCGACCCTGAGCTGAGAGAAATACTTGGCCTTGGGGGAATGTTACGTCCCTAGTCCAAAAGACAGACTCGGTGGGAAGTAGCCCGACCCCGAGCTGAGAGAAATACTTGGCCCTGGGGGAATGTTACGTCCCCAGTCCAAAAGACAGACTCGGTGTGTGATGTAGCCCGACCCTGAGCTGTAATGGTCTCGGCAGAACGAATCCAGCCCCGAGTCACTTAACCAGGTGTTCTTGGTGGATTGAATCCAGCCTCGAGCCGGTTAACCCTTGAGACTTATTCAAAAGGGAAGTGAATCCGCTTTTGACACCCTATCGGATTTGGCATGGGCGTCCCCTTGCCAGACCCAATGAAAACAAAAACAAAACTTTGGAGAACAAAATCATGAAATGGGGATGACGGAACACTTACCCGAAAAATAACAGCACATATACCTCGAAACAGCATCCCGTTTGAGGTCTCCAAAACACAATTCTGAACCCTTCCGTTTAGTGTCCCAGCCAACCAGGATTTAGATCATAGAGCATTTTAAAATGGTAAGGGCATATCCTCTGTTTGCTAGGTCACTGTGGAGCTTATACATTCTGCGAGGGCTCCTCCTTACAACGCTGGAGCAGGCACACGCCACGAGGGCGGAACGCCTCCCCGTGTTGCTCCTCTCTTGGATCCAAATGATGAATGGATCAAAGAGTGTCCGAGATACTAAGGGCACATTCCTCCTTAGGTTTGGTATCACTGGAGCAAGCAATTGTCACGGGGGTATCCTTTCTCCCCGTGTTATGCTTTCTCACGGATCCATTACACCGGGTATGTGGGGATCAGAGAGTGTTCGGAACTTTTAAGGGCACATTCCTCCTTATATTCGGCGACCCTGGAGTAAGTGATTGCCACAGGGGTATTATCCCTCCCCGTGCTATGCTTCTTCGTGCTTCTTAGTTGTTGATGTGGTTCTGTCTTCTTTAAAAGTGTTGAGTGAAGTTGGTCGGTCCTGCATCCTTTTTTATGGTAGTAACCGCAATCGGGTAGCTGCAAGCTTTGTGCTTTTGACTCTGGACCATTGTATTGAGTATGTCCCCGGAGTTTTGCATATGGTTCTCATTTATATATATATATATATATATATATATATATATATATATATATATATATATATATATATATATATATATATTTTAGAAGAGTGGGTGAAAATTTTGGAAAAGAAGTTTTATTCATATTCGGGGACATACTGCCCTTCTTACGACTCTCTGCGGGTCATTTTGAGAGAGGATTTGTATTGAGTTTCTGCCCCTTGTCGGGTTGCTGCAAAAGAAAAAAGAGGAGAGAATCTACTGGAAGTATTTTCTCAACATCTCGGTATTCCATGGTTTCTTTAACCTCGTGCCGTTCAGCTGTTCTAAGGCGTAGGCCCATGGCCTTACCACCTCTGTGATTTTATAGGGGCCCTTCTCACTTGGCACCTAACGAGCCCTCCTCTGGTCTTCGGGTGTTCACGGTGACCCTTCTTAACACTAAGTCGCCCGGGAGGAAGGAGTGGGTTCGAACTCTTCTGTTGTAGAAGCGGGCCATTGTTTGTTGATAGACTGCTGTTTTCATAGCTGAATTTTCTCTTTTTTCCTCGATCAGGTCGAGGTGGCTCTTGATGAGTTCTTCATTCTGTTCGTCCGATGTGCCCATAGCACTTCTGGTAATTCATCGACCCATAAGCCCTTGCATGATCCGAGCCGAGCTTTAAGATTTGCCTTGATGGTTTTGTTTGTTGCCTCAACCTGTCCGTTTGACTTGGGATGGGCTGGTGAGGTGAATCTTAGGGCGATCTTGAGGTCTTACAGAGCTTCTTGAAACCTTTGCTATCGAACTGTTTCCCATTATCGGTTATGACAGCCCGTGGGACCAGTTCATAGGGTGGGCCTGGAAGTAAGGCCGCAACTTCCGGGCTGCAGTGATTCGGGATAGGGCGACCAGTTCATGTATGGGATACCGGGTCTCTGCATCCAACAGGGCTTTGCTGACATAGTATATATGCCTTTGGACCTTGTCGGCCTTTCGCACCAGTACTGAACTTACTTCGTGTTCTGAAACAGCTAAGTACAAGTATAATGTTTCTCCTGGGAGCGGTTTTGCTAGGAGTGGGGGCCGTCTTAGACACTGTTTCAACTGTTAGAAGGCCTTCTCGCACTCTAGCATCCAGTTGATCTCCTTTTGGGCCTTCTTGATGATTTTGAAAAAAAGGTGGCACTTGTCGGTCGCTCGAGAGATAAATCAGTTGAGCGCGGCGACCCTGCTTGTTAGACTTTTCACTTCTTTAATCGTTCTGGGGGACTTTAAGTCCAGTACGACTTGTATCTTCTGTGGGTTTGATTCTATGCCTCGGGAACTTACCATGTAGCCTAAAAATTTTCCCGAGGCCACTCCGAAGGCACACTTCTCTGGGTTGAGCTTTAAATTATGTTTTCTCAGTAATTCAAATGTTTTCTTTAGGTCGGTCACGTGGCCTTCTGGCTCTTTAGACATTGTTATCATGTCGTCTACATACACCAGTATTATTGTGCCGATGAGTGGTTTGAAAACCTTGTTTACCAGCCTTTGAAAAGTTGCCCCTGCATTCTTCAGTCCGAAGGGCATTACTTTGTAATAATACAGCCCCTGATCAGCGAAAAAAGTTGTCTTCTCTTCGTCTGCATGATGCATCTTAACCTGATTATACCCTGAGAAGGCATCCATGAAGCTCAGCAGCCCCTGGCAGGCTGTTGCATCTACCAGCTGATCTACGTTTTGTAGAGGAAAGCTGTCTTTTGGACATGCTTTATTAAGGTCGGTGAAATCCACACACATCCTCCATTTTCCATTGGATTTCTTGACCAATACTACGTTTGATACCCACTCTAGGTACTTTACTTCTCTAATGAAGCCAGCTTTTAACAATTTTTCCACTTCGGACGCCACCGCTCTGCACCGTTCTTGATTAAAGATTCTTCTATTTTGTTTGACCGATTTATGTGACGGGTTTACCGCCAAGCGGTGACTGATGAACTTTGGGTCAATCCCGGACATGTCGTTATGTCCCCATGCGAAGATGTCTGGGTATTCCCGTAGACATTCTAGCAGGCCTTTTTTTAAGGTTTCGTCCAAGTCCCCCATATTTTTATGTTTTTCACTGGTCTGAACAGTTTTATCTATTCTAATTCTTCAGCTGCTCCTAGCCGGGCAACTTTATTCGGCCGAGGACCCGGGTTCTCCCTTGCGTTTTCCTCGCCCTCAACCCTCTGCCTCTTCCTGGTGCCTTCTTCAATGCAGAGGGTCTCTCTTGAGAGAGTGGTAAAATAGCTACGGGATATCTTCTGACTCCCGCACATGATTCCGATCCCTTCTTTGGTAGGGAATTTCAGCTTTAAGTAATAGCAGAACATCGCAGCCTTTGTCTTCATCATGAAAGGCCGGCCGACAATGACTTGGTAACTGCTCATGCAGTCCACCACTGTGAAATTTATCATAATCGTCCGGGTTCCGGGGTGAGTCCCGATCGTCATTGCCAATTGTATTCTTTCTAGCGGGATGACCGTTGAGCCCTCGAAACCGTACAGGGGGTGCCATCATCGGTTAGGGTCGCGTACTCTACTCCCAGGCCTTCTAAAGCTTCCTTGGAGATTATGTCTACTGCACTTCCGGGATCTACCAAGATTCTGTCTACCTCTGAGCCGCCGATTGTCGTCTTGATTATTAATGCATTATCATGGGGGAAACTCACTCCTCGAGCATCCTCGTCGGTGAACATTATGGGTACCGACCGACTCCCTTGTAGTACCGAGGATCTTCTATTTTTAGCACCTCCGCCCCCTGAGTTCGGCTATAGTTTTTCCTTGACCGGTTAGAGTCTCTGGCCAGTGTTTTCCCCCCTGCGATGATGTTCACATGTTGGCTGCGCGCCATCTGTCTGGCCGCCATAGCTTCATGGTCAATATAATTATTTAAGTACCCATTCCGGGCTAGGTCTTCCATTTGTTCCCGCAAATCCTTGCATTCATCCGTTGTATGTCCCCTCAGATTATGATGTACGCAATAAGACTTCTTATTCCTCTTATTTGGGGGGAATCTCCTGAGGTATGGTTCTATCAAGAGGCATTTTTCTTGTATTTCCATGATGATTTCCCCCGATGGCTTGCTTAGGGGAATATATGCTTCTTCTCGGATTACGTGGTTTACTTGGGTTGAGACCCCTCTTTCCTGGTCCCTCCGAGGCATTGGTTTGAATTCTTTGTGTCTCGGGTTGAGTTTTTTGAACTCTCTGTTCGGCCGGATGGGGGCCTCTGCTCTTGTCATCCTCGCTCTGATGGCCGTCCCCCTCTGGGAGATCTTTTCTTCGCTTTCTAATAAGAAGAATTTCCGGGCTACTTCCAGAGCGGTAGCATAATCCGGTGTGTCTTGGATTTCTTAGGTGAGTCCATAGCTTTCCGACCCTTAGGAGTCCCTTTAAACTTTCCAAGGCCTCTAGGGACTCATATCCTCCGACTTCAAGCACCATATTGTGGTACCTCTCAATGAAAATTTTCAGGGGCTCGTCATCTCCCTGCTTCATGAGCCTTAATTCTCCAATTCTTTTTTAGGGGCGCAGACCTCTTTAAAGTGCCGAATGAACGACCTCTTAAGCTGCGTGAAACTTCCGATGCTTCCCAGTGCAAGACTTCTGTACCATAGGATGGCGGGTCCACCCAAAGTTAGGGGGAAAATTTTGCAGACGGCATCTCCTACCACTCCCTGGACTTCCATCAACAGGACAAAGCTTTCGATATGGGATTTCGGGTCAGCGTGGCCTTTGTAAGGTGTCATGGCCGGCATGTTGAATCGCCTTGGGAATTTTGCTGACCTTATTTCTTCTGTGAGAAGGGATTCCTCTTCACCGTCTCGGGTGTCCCCTGCGTCAGTTTTGTGGTTCACTCCCCACTTGGCCATCTCTTTCTTTTCCCAAGATTTTATCTTGCTATTCGTGCTGTTATGTCGTCTTCTATGGCCTTCTTCCTGCCGGTTGCTCCGGGTGCGGCGTTCTTCATGCCTTGAAACCTCTCATATAGTCTCGTCATATTCCCCATCTCTTCCTCGGGTGTTGTGGAGGCTGTCATAGGAGGGATCTGGTGAGGGTCTTCTTCATTCTTCTTCCCATGTGTCCTCTGTTTGCGAATCTCTTTCCACCACTATGGATTTTATCCCGTAGGGGCCCCTTCTCCCGGGCTCATCATCTTCACTTGTTTCCACAAACCTATTTGCTTCTGTTTTTTCTCCTTTTCTACGACTGGTTCTGGCTTCCAGGCCTTCGTCGTTCGTTCATTCTATTCTCTATAGTCGATCCATCATGGATTTCAGGAGGGCCCGACTTTCCTCCCTGTCTTTCCTTATGTTTTCTTCTATCTTCTTCATCCAATCCGCAGTCGAACTCCCCGGTGACTGGTGATCTCCGCCTTCTGCCATTATCTTTTTTTTTTGGGAATTACTTTTTGTTGCGACTCACCACAGACGGCGCCAACTGTTGACGGTGGATTTTGATCTCAGGGCAATATGAGAATATTACTCCCGAGGTAATCCTCCCTCAATAGTGAATTTATTTGGTTACGGGGGAAAGCAAAGGCAAATTTGGCAGAAGATATACAATACACCAATTAACAAGGAGATTTAACGTGGTTCGGCGGATTTTGATCCAACCTACGTCCACGGACACAAACAGAACGATACTTTTATTACTGAAATCTGCTTTTCTGGTATCTCTTGTGTTTACAAACTTGATCACAATGAGATCGATATTGATTCTCCTCCCCTTATGCATACTCTACCCTCATATTTATAATGGTGAAGAAATCATATTCCTTCTTTTACAAGAATTCCCAGTTTGAGATAGCTTCTTTTTCCTATAAGGATTCCTAGTCAAATCTTACCTTTTCTTCCTCTATCCCATTTAGGATACTGACTTTATTAGTATTCCCCATGAAAGTAGGATTATCTTCATGTCCCGTAGGGGTATGATGCCTCATCTTCTAGTGTACGCCTCGCCATATGCCCGGTCTTTATGTGGTCGGTCATGATGGTCTTTTAAACTGAGAACGCTACTGTCGATCTGATAATTGCCCGGTCATCTGAGCTCAAGTGGTCGGTTAGCGATCATAAAGTGCTCGACCCCTTATTGCTGGCTCTTTAGGGGTCGGGTCGGCATTAATGATCCTGACCAAGAAGGGAATTACCCTTTTACCCTTGTCGTGATGCTTAAATACCATAGTGCCTGAAAACACCATCAACAATATATATTACATATGAATCCATAGGGGTCAATTTGCAAAAAGGATGCAACTCTTTGCACTCAATGTTAAAATATTAATAAAATATGCAAAATGTGTCACTTGAGGATTTATTATTTATATATAACATTATTATCAATTTAGTACTTCAAAAATTGAGAAATATCAAATGGATACAAGTAGCATAGCCTAAATATTGTTTTAGTGGGGTAAAATTTGATTTTCACAATAAATGTATTTTAACTGTGCAAATTAAAATCATCCCACTAACAAACCAAAATTTTCATATATTTATAAGACAGTTTAATAAATTTTCAGATTGACAGGGGCGACTGCCCCTATTGGGCTATAATAGTCTCTACCGCTAGATACATGAAATATTGAGCTATAATATTTTATTACTATATTTTTTTAAAATTAATATTCCGTATCAAAATATTATATTTTACCATAAGAAATATTAAAAAATAACAAATAGATATAATAAATATTACGATAATATTTTAATACTACAATAAAATGCAAAGTTCTGTAAAAATTTTAAGATTTTGCTAATATATAATAGTAAAATGTAAGGTTTTATAATAAAATAAAAAATTTAAAAAGATATAAAGATATAATATAAAATATTATATCTCAATCATTCTTGTATTCATTTATAATTTTTCAATTTATGAATTAGTGAAATGATAATAATCATCGTATATAATAGAAAATATAATGTTATTTAATTAATGTGAGATGTGGAATTTTCCTTTCAAAAAATAAAGATAAACTTTTTTTTAAAAGATGTTTCAATACCAATTATCATGTACAATTTACACTTTTTTAATATTTTTATCCAAAAAAAGAAAAAGTTAAACGTTTTCTGGTTGATAAATGAGCCAAAAGAAGATTCAAGTTACACTTATATTTAGGGTGTTTAACATTCTTATATGTAGGGTGTTTAACATTTTTTTTTA
Source organism: Zanthoxylum bungeanum (assembly GCA_019454045.1). Lineage (NCBI taxonomy): Eukaryota > Viridiplantae > Streptophyta > Magnoliopsida > Sapindales > Rutaceae > Zanthoxylum > Zanthoxylum bungeanum. The sequence continues at coordinate 165,609 of SKCR01012889.1, forward strand.
ATTTTTAAAATCTAATAAAATCAATAGATATTAATAATTTTTAATTTAATAAATTTGTTAATCATGAGACTTGAGAACAGTGGTGTAGTAGAACATTGATTAAGTGAGGGTAAAATTTCATTTTCACAAAAGGTAATAAATATTTTAATTTAACATGGGGTAATTAAAATTATCTCAATAAAATATTACAAATTTATTTGGTTACTGTGTTCTTACAATGGACTTTGAACAAACAGTAAGCTGAACAGAAATGATACAATTAACGAAAGTGATACAATAAACAGAATAGCAACAGGACAGGTACAGACAGAGAACGAGAAATAAGTAAAACAATGTAAAACGCCAGCAACGAAAGCAGCGCAAACCGAGAGATTCTAAGGCTTGTTGATGCGGCAACAATCTCCTTAAAACAAATTCGTCCCCTACCGATTGGTGCAATAGAACGCGAGACGTCTGTTTCCCAGGATGCAACGGAAAATAGACAAAATTGGGCACCACCAAATTCGACTGCAGTGAACAACCGAAGTGTTTGAACTCTTTTAACAAGAACTTGTTTTCTGTATTCAAACCCCCAAAAACGAAATACACTTCCACACTTTTAAAGAAATTAACATGCCAATTATCACAGAGTGGGAGACCTTCCATTGCTTGTAACCACAAAGTTGATAAATGTCATTAATTCAACTGTTATGGAACTTTAAAAGGCTTTGAAAATTAAAGAGACATGCAAAAATTGGCTGGGCCAGGCCCGCACAATTTGGTCCGACATTCGTGTACGCAGGACACGCGGGTGCACACAAGCCAAGCTTGATTCGGATTTGATTTGCAACCCCCGCGCACGTAGAGAGAGTCTCTATCCTTATAACTCTTACCCATTTACATATGAGCAATCATATATAAGCACAATTTTCCTCTATAGCTTTGCCATATGGGACAAGCTATCTTCTCTTGATTTTCCAACACCAATGGGTGAACTTTGAGCAACAATTTCTCATTCACACAAGCACCATTTTAAGCATATGAATATACCATTTCGAAGTACTCACGGATGAGTATCTGAATCATTCAATAACAACCACTAACACGAAGTGGACCATGCTTAAAATTGAGCCTCAAAATGCTTACTTATAAGCATTTTTTCAACAATCCCCCATATGAATGAAATTGGCGAAAAACGTCGAATAAAATTATTTTATAAAACATTTTATTTTGACCTAGAAGAGTTCAACGGTTCAACACCTGCATAGGATAGGTAGGCCTCAGCCTTTGAACCTTCCCTTGTGAAAGTATATCTCATTTACTGGCTGACAGTGGACGTGATGTCATTGAACTGTACTCCCGTTCATGTAAATGGAGAACATATATCACACAGATGTTTTACCTAACACATCTGAGTTCTCATTGTTATGCTCATTTTGGCCATGAACATCAACCTGGTTCTGCAAGAGTTTCTAAGAATTTGCCCCGTACAATTCCCTTTGAAGTGGCCCCACTTCTCTCTCACATAGGTGATTTCTTATTTAAGAGCATCTCGTAATACTCTGCTCGGACTCCCGACGCATAAGAATCATTAAAAGCCTTTGCTTAACCTCAATCCATACGAGCATCACTATTTCATTTCACCATAGGAATGGACTAGAGGGTAACCCCACAGTGAACCAATTATGTCTTTTACGAGTAGGTTGTCCCATTGAACCTAGATCTTGGGATCTCCAGTCAACAAGGTTGGGTTTTCCTTCGTAATAAACATTTATCTAATGGGCTTTAGTCCCATTCCCCTCGATGATTTCACAACCAACTCTCTATTTAACCCTTTGGTTAGCGGATCCGCAATGTTATCCTTTGACTTTACATAGTCAATCGAAATAACTCCAGTAGAGAGTAATTGTCTAACGGTATTGTGTCTACGACGAATATGTCTAGACTTACCATTATACATATTGTTATGTGCCCTTCCAATTGCAGATTGACTATCGCAATGAATGCACAAATTCTGGCACTGGCTTAGGCCAACTTGGAATATCCTCTAGAAAATTTCGAAGCCATTCTGCTTCTTCAGCACACTTGTCTAATGCAATGAATTCTGATTCCATTGTAGATCTGGCTATCACAGTCTGTTTGGAGGATTTCCACGATATAGCTGCACCTGCTAGTGTAAACACATAGCCACTGGTAGACTTTGAGTCTTTCATATCAGATATCCAATTAGCATCACTGTATCCTTCGACTACAGCTGGATATCTATGATAGTGCAACCCATAATTACGAGTAAAACGTAAGTACCTAAGTACTCTCACTATTGCTTTCCAGTGATCAACCCCTGGATTACTCGTATATCTGCTGAGCTTGTTTACTGTACAGGCTATATCAGGCCTTGTACAACTCGATAGATACATCAAACTCCCGATAACTAGAGTATTCTACTTGAGATATACCCTCTCCCCTATTCTTTGATAGGTGTAGACTCACATCTAAAGGAGTTCTAGCCACAGCAGAATCATCATTGTTGAATTTACCAAGAATCTTGTCCACATAGTGCGACTGATCAAGAATAAGTCCATCTGAACTTCTCGAGATCTTTATTCCCAGAATGACATCTGCTAGACCCATGTCTTTCATGTCAAACTTAGATTTTAGCATATTCTTGGTAGATTTCACCATTTTAATATTACTCCCGACAATCAATATGTCATCAACGTAGAGACATAAAATGACATAGCCAACTTCTGTCTCTCTGACATAAATGCATTTATCACATTCATTGATTTTGAAACCATTTGCCAACATGGTGTCATCAAACTTTTTATGCCACTGTTTCGGAGCTTGTTTCAATCCATACAAGGATTTAACTAACTTACAGACTTTCTTTTCTTGTCCTGGAGCTATAAAGCCTTCAGGTTGTTCCATGTAGATTTCTTCATCTAAATCTCCATTCAGAAAGGCTGTTTTCACATCCATCTGATGTACCTCAAGATTGCGCAAAGTTGCAATCGCTAGTATCATCCTTATGGAATTTATTCTCGTTACAGGAGAATAAGTATCAAAGTAATCAAACCTTCACGTTGTATGTAACCTTTAATTACAAGTCTTGCTTTGTACTTGTCAATTGATCCATCTGCCTTCATTTTCTTTTTGAAAATCCACTTGGACCCTAACGGTTTACATCCTGAGGAAGATCCACTAACTCCCAGGTGTGATTTTGTAAGATGGATTCAATTTCACTATTGATGGCATCTTTCCACAAAGCACCATCAACTGACCTTACAGCTTCGTTATAGTTTTGAGGATCATTTTCTAGCAAAAATGTCAAAAAATCTGGACCAAATGATTTTTCCGTTCTAGCTCTTTTGCTACGTCTTGGTTCAAGTTCAACAACTTGTTGATCCTCTGGAACATTTATTTTTTCTCGGTCCTGACTATCTTCAATGATAGTCTCATGTACCGTTTGTGCACATTTGAATTCGAATTAGTTTTACAAGGAAAAATGTATTCGAAAAAGGATGCATTCCTCGACTCCATTATCATATTCTTGTGAATATCTGGTATATTAGACTCATGCACAAGAAATCGATAAGCATTACTGTTATGTGCATATCCTATGAAAATGCAATCAACAGTTTTTGGTCCTATCTTCACTTCTTAGGAGGAGGAATGACTACCTTGGCCAGAACCCCCACACTCGAAGGAATTTATAGGAAAGTACTCTTCCTTTCCACATTTCATAAGGAGTTTTTCCTGCTTCTTTCCGTGGTACCTTATTTAAAAGGTAATTAGCTGATAAAATAGCTTCTCCCCACATATTCTGAGGTAAGCCAGAACTAATTAACATAGCGTTCATCATCTCTTTCAAGGTACGATTCTTACGTTCTGCAATCCCATTGGATTGAGGTGAATAAGGAGCTGTGGTTTGATGTATGATTCCATTTTGTTCACAAAGTGATACAAGGAAAAACATACTCACCACCACGATCACTTCTTAACTCCTTAATTCTTTTATTCAGTTGGTTCTCAACTTCATTCTTATAGAGAATAAATTTCTCTATAGCTTCGTCCTTGCTTTTCATCAAATACACATAGCAAAATCTCGTGCAATCATCAATAAAGGTAATAAAATATTTATTACCACCTCTTGATTGTATTGAATTAAAATCACATACATCGGTATATATTAGATCAAGTGGTTCAGAGTTTCTTTCAATACTATGAAAAGATGATCTAGTTAGTTTTGCCTCAACACAAGTATCACACTTATGTTTGTTATCAATTTTAAAATTGGGAATGTGGTTCATGTTAATTATTTCCGTAATGAATTAAAATTAACATGTCCTAATCTACCATGCCATAGATTAGAGTACTCAACAATATAAGCAGAAGAACTAGCTTTATTGATATTCTTAGGTTTAACACAAGAGCCCATCAGTTACATACCTTTTTCCCATATACATCCCATTTTTAGTTAAAACTACTTTATCAGACTCGAACACCATCCGGAATCCGTGCTTGTTCAGAAGTGATCCAGACATAAGATTCTTTCGTATTTCTGGTACATACAGAACGTTGTTCAAAGTCAACTCTTTCCCAGAGGTCATCTTCAGAATCACCTTGCCTTGACCTTCAATCTCAGATGTTGTTGAATTTCCCATGTATAATTTTTCCCCATTACCAGTAGGCTCAAATGAAGAAAACATGCTCTTGTCCGAGCACACATGTCGAGTGGCACCAATGTCAATCCACCACTCTCTTGGGTTAGAACCCACCAGATTCACCTCAGAAACCACAGCTGAAAGGTTAATGTCTGAAACATCTTGAGTCATGTTTTCCATCACATTAGCCTCTTGATTCTTTTTCTTCTTCGGCAGTCTGCACTCAGAGAAGTGACATTTTGTACATGTGTTGTTCATTGTCACAGTTGAAGCATTTTTTGAATGTTGGGAATCATTTTTTGAACAAAAGTTATTCATTATTTGTTTTATTTTGAGGTTCTTGTTAGTGGCCATTGTTATTGAAGCAACAGTCCTTTGGCCTCTTGAGTTAGTTCCTCTCTTGTCTATCTTAGTACTTTGTAATCTTCCTCAATTCTAAGTTAAGAACCAAGTCTTCAATGCTCATTTCTTTTCGCTTATGCTTTAGATAATTCTTAAAATATTTCCAACCAGGTGGTAGTTTTTCAATTATCGATGCTACTTGGAAGTTTCACTTAAACCACCCCTCAGCATGAATTTCTGCTAGAATGATTTGCAATTCTTGTACTTGACTTAACACAGTTTTGGAATCAACCATCTTAAAATCTAGGAAACGGCCTACGACAAATTTTTTTAGTACAGGTATCCTCAGTTTTATATTTTCGGTCTAAAGATTCCCAAAGCCCTTTTGCTGTTTTCATTCCGGTGTACACACTGTACAAGGAATCACTCAACCCATTCAGCACATAATTCCTACATAGGAATTCAGAATGTTTCCAAGCATCAATGGCACTATCACTTGAAATATCATCTCCCATCTTTAGGTACATGAGCATATTGCTTTAGGAACCTAGTAAGGTTCAACGTGGTCAAGTAGAAAAAAAAATTTTGTTGCCACCGTTTGAAATTCTGACCACTGAATTTTTCAGGTTTTTCCGAGTAGGATTGACATGGCTCACATGTCCAACATGTTGTATAGCCACAGAGGCAGCAACACATTGGCCAACCACAGCGGTTGCCATATTAAGCCCAGAGGCTGAAGCAAGTTGGCTAACCGAAGAGGCTGCCACTGCACTTTGGTCAGCCACGGGGGCTGCCACAACATTCTGGCCAGCTGAAGAGGCTGCCACATTCAGATCTACTGTGTTTAGACTATTTTCCATATCCACAGAGTCGATTTTGTTTTAAGACTATTACAAATTTATTTGGTTACTGTATTCTTACAATGGACTTTGAACAAACAGTAAGTTGAACAGAAATGATACAATTGACGAAAGTGATACAATAAACAGAATAACAACATGACAGGTACAGACAGAGAACGAGAAATAAGTAAAATAGTGTAAAACGCCAGCAACGAAACCAGCACAAACCGAGAGAATTCCGAGGCTTGTTGATGTGGCAACAATCTCCTTAAAATAAATTCGTCCCCTACCGATTGGTGCAGTAGAACGCGAGACGTCTGTTTCCCAGGATGCAACGGAAAATAGACGAAATTGGGCACCACCAAATTCGACTGCAGTGAACAACCGAAGTGTTTGAACTCTTTTAACAAGAACTTGTTTTCTGTATTCAAACCCCCAAAAACGAAATACACTTCCACACTTTTAAAGAAATTAACATGCCAATTAATCACATGAGTGGGAGACCTTCCATTGCTTGTAACCACCAAATTGATTAATGTCATTAATTCAACTGTTATGGAACTTTAAAAGGCTTTGAAAAATTAAAGAGACATGCAAAAATTGGCTGGGCCAAGCCCGCACAATTTGGTCCGACATTCGTGTACGCAGGACACGTAGGTGCACACAAGCCAAGCTTGATTCGGATTTGATTTGCACCCCCCGCGCACGTAGAGAGAGCCTCTATCCTTATAACTCTTACCCATCTACATATGAGCAATCATATATAAGCACAATTTTCCCTCTATAGCTTTCCCATATGGGACAAGCTAACTCTCTGATTTTCCAACACCAATGGGTGAACTTGGAACAATAATTTCTCATTCACCCAAGCACCATTTAAGCATATGAATATACCATTTCGAAGTACTCACGGAGGAGTATCTGAATCATTCAATAACAACCACTAACAAGAAGTGGACCATGCTTAAAATTGAGCCTCAAAATGCTTACTATAAGCATTTTCCAACAATCCCCCACATGAATGAAATTGGCGAAAAACGTCGAATAAAATTATTTTATAAAACATTTTATTTTTACCTAGAAGAGTTCAACGGTTCAACACCTGCATAGGGTAGGTAGGCCTCAGCCTTTGAACCTTCCATTGTGAAAATATATCTCATTTTACTGGATGACAGTGGACGCAAATGTCATTGAACTGTACTACCGTCATGTAAATGGAGAACATATATCACACAGATGTTTTACCTAACACATCTAAGTTCTCATTGTTATCCTCATTTTGGCCATGAACATCAACTGGTTCTGCAAGAGTTTTAAGAATTGTGCCCGTACAATCTCTTGAAGCGGCCACTTCTCTCTCACATATGTGATTTCTTATTTAAGAGCATCTCGTAATACTTGCTCGGATTCCGATGCCATAAGAATCATTTTAAAAGTTTGCTAACCGCAATCCATAAGAGCATCACTATTTCATTTCACCATAGGAATGACTAGAGGGTAGTACCCCAACAGTGAACCAATGAATATGTCTTTTACGAGTAGGTTGTTCCAATTGAACATAGATCTTGGGTCTCCAGTCAACAAGGTGTTAGACAGTTATAACCCATAGCGTCACTATTTTGTAAATGATATTGTATTATTGTACAAAATTAACTATGTAGTAATGAAATTGCCTTTTACCGTTTTGTAATTATTTACTTTGATATAAATGGTAAGAGTCCCTATGATTAGTTCCGGATTGTGATGATATGAGACGGTATCAATCCATAAAGGTTTAATCATTAAATATCCCTAGTCGTAGTATTATCGAGATTGGACATCGATAATGCGGAATAGACTAGTACTGCACTTGTGCATGTTGTGAGGGCAACGGCATAGTTCTCATATATTTAAGTATAGGATACTTATGCAAGTGCGGTAGGAGGTTGTGTTTTACCGATGGTACGGAAAACAGCTTCGCTCTGGATAGACCCCGCGGAATCCCATTGGTAGTATGTCTGCGTGTCTATGGGAGTCCGCTTCAGGGTAGGTGCATATGATCTTAACCTGAGACTTGCATCGCTAGTACTTACGACAATCGGTAAACTTTAGTTTTGGTGGTCCAGGGCTTTAACGGGTTCTGTGTACACCTCTTCTGGATTTATCGAGAATCGTAGTGTATTGGGTGTGATGTCAAGATGGAAGTATCACTTCAGACATATGGAGATGATGATCGCGAGGGATACAGAACTAGTACTCTATAATGGTTGCAACCATCGGGATAATATGACTAGGTCAGGATTATCCGATTCAAAGAGACTGGTTGCTTGATGTCCGATATGTGTATCGTACGGGGCAGACACATCTCCAGCCCCAGGCCTTACATGTGATCATCCGATACTGGTTCGATATACACTATACTACGGTATACTACGCCTGTTATAGATCTTATATTCCAATAAGAATATTTCTGGAGAATTGGGTAGGCATGGCGTTTTGCTAGAGGCTAACCTTGTCTTGTAAATCGGTAAAAACGTAGTACTTGGTACGTACGTATTCAGATAATCTGACGGCCGTATTTACTGCCAACATATCCAGAGATCTCTTGGGTCGCTTCCCGAAGATTCACCAATGACGTATGATTCAAACTCGATTAATCTTGGATTAATTACGGAGAGACTTTATCTTGGATAAAGTACTATACATTGAGAGAGAGAACGATTAATTTGGAATTAATCGTAAAATATTATATTCGATATAATAATCGAAATTCGATTTCGACGCGAAATTAAAATTAGATTTTAATTCGGGCAAACGAGTTAATTTAGAATTAATTCGTTAGCGACGTAAATAATAATTTCGCTAGGCGCAATTATTTATTTAAATTCGATTTAATTAACGTCGCGACGTAAGTTCGGTATTTCGGAAATATCGAACCCGAACGCGTGAGTGCACGTGGGCCCACTTTCATTTGGAAACGTGTGGGGCCCACATGACACATGTCATTTATGCATTATTTAATTCTAATGCATTGCATGGAGATAGTGTACAATGCACTCAATGGTTTTGCATGGAAATTGAGTGTTTGACACTCTAAGCCATTGCATGATTTGTGTCATAAGTTTATTATTAATTTAATAAATATTATGGCATAAATATAAATTGATTTTTTGTAACAAAAATCATTCAACTTTTCTCTCTCTCACATTGCCGAAACTTGCAAGCAGTTTTTGGCTCTCCTTTCTTCAATTTTTGTGGCAAGATTTGAAGAAGTAAGTTGTGCATTCAAAATCACAACAAAGGCTAGCACCTTCAAGGGATCATACATAGGTGATATGGGAAACTAATCCTTGAGCTTGGAAGGATCAAACTCGACTTGGAGTCCCTCTTCTTCTTGGCCGAGAGCTTCACTGCACAAGGGAGGAGTTTTCGCATCATCTAAGCATCCATTTTCAAGTATTGTGAGTATGATTCCGCCATACTTCAATTTATTCATTCATGTATTATATATTTTGCTTGTTCTTGTTGATCTTGGGGCTTGGTTTTTTTTTCCAACAATGGTATCATTGAGCTTAAAGAGCATGCAAATATATTAGGATGTTATTTGGGGAAAATTGTATGAAGCATGATTTGATGAGTTTGCTTGATTAAATATGCTTAGATGTATGTTTATTAGATTATACATCATCAATTTCATGGAAAATAAATTGGATTAATTTTTCCAACCCAAATGAGGCTTGGCCGAATACATGCAGCATAGGACTAGATGATTTTTAATTTTAAGACATTAGATGACTTGAAACAATATGGAATGATGATTTGTAACTCGATTGGATTGAAAACGAAATCGGAACCATTTTAATCACCTTGGCCGAATGCTTGATGGAGGATTAGGGACTTGATTTTTTGATTAAATAATGTTGGACATATATTTAAGATAAAAATATGATTAATGGATTAATTTGATATTTTGGGAATATTGATTTAAGGATTAATCATGATAATACACTTTAATTAATTAAGTTATAAAATTTGGAATTTTAAAATTTGGTTAGTTGTTGGGTAATTTTGAATTGGGCCTAAAACTATTATATTTGGACATAATGGGCTTGGTTGGGCCAAGTAGATTTGGACCATTTGGATTGGATCCAAAATGGGCCTAAATCACACCATTTAAGCCCAAATGTAATAAATGGGCTTTTATGTTTAATTGGGCCTTATGGGCTTGATATTGATTTTATGGCATATGAGGGTGATTCCTTATTGGGCTTGGTAATTGGGTTTGACCCATACATTGACCAAAACCCAAGCCTAAAGAAATCAATTGAAAGCCCATCGGACTTTAATTAAACGGACATTAGATGTTAGTTGGGCTTTGAGACCCGATTGTATTAGATTTGGAATCTAAGTTATAAAAGCACAATAAAAGTGTAAATATTTAATTTAGAATTAAATAATAGGATTAGTATTGAATACGACTTAAATTGGATTTAACGAGTAGTTCGATATAATTCGTGAATTCATACTATAAGTATTTATTCTCAAATTGAGTTGGACTCGCGCAAATGCAAACAATTGTTTGAACATTGTATTGTCACCTAATTAAAGACTAATTAATTGGATTTGATTGGTTGTATAACATGCCTTGAATGAATGAATGTGGATGTGATGTATGAATAGTGTATATCGGATGGATATTAGAAGGGAAGGGTAATTTTAGAAATTATTGTAAATTTAGAATTTATAAATTGGACCTGCGTGTCCAGCCTTTCTCTTATTGTCTCTTTGTATTCTCTTCTCACCTAATTCCCCTCAATGTAAATGAGGTTTCTCTTATTGTATTATGTAATTGGGTAAGAGTAGAATAGTGCTAGCGGGGAGAGGAAAGAGTGAGTGATTTGTTCTAGGAACAAGTTGTTTTCATATCCATCCGTATATCGCTATTACTTTACTTTACGTTTTATTTTATGCTTTATGATGTTTAGAAGCATGCTTAAGGGTGTATGATGATGAGACCTAACAAAGATAAATTAATTGGTTGCCAATTACGCGAAAAATCCCTCAAACAATATTAAGCGATTTTCCTTCCGTTGAATGATTCTTTCTCAAGATCCGAAATTGGCATTGGTTTGTTGGCCAAAGTCAAGACCTTTGTCAATTGAGGATGTGTTTGAATCATGAGAGTTTTGTTCCACATCGGTGTCCTGTCCAAGTTGTGATTTGTTGGCCAAAGTCAAGATCACTTCTTGTCCATCGACATTGATTACGAAACTTTCCTCGTCAATGGGTCCCGCTTAACTGGAATCATTAGGTTTGTTGTGCCAAAGCCAAGGCTTAGTTGATTCAGAGGAAATGGTTAGGAAAATGTATTGGATGCATTGACATATGTATATGTTTCGGACTTAGATGTCCACCTACCGGATCTAGGAATTGGATGGGATCTTCGAGATCTACCTAGTTAAATATCATACAATTTGTTGGCCAAAGTCAAGGTTGTGTGTTATTTAACGGGATCCTAGCCCACTAGGAAATTGGATTTCCCGAGTACTCAACAGAGGGTTAGAGACTTGCAGAAAATAGTGGGAGGCTAGTATTGAATTTGCAATTATCGTTCAGATACTTAGCTTTACGCGCTTACACAACTTATTTCGTCAATATTTACACATTAGTTGGACTAATACAATGTTATTTTTTTTTATGTAACAGTTTGACTGTACCCACATATCGTTAACTAGATAATTAGATTATCGTAGTTAAGATGGCAAACAAGGAAAGGAAATGTCCGTGACATAATCATGGGTGATAATGTGTTCAAGGGCACCAACTTCGCCGACTGGGAAATGAACCTAAGGATAGTCCTTGGGGCGGAGAGGATACTGTATACGATACAAAACCTCTCGGGCCTAAGCCCACTGAGCCACTTGAGCTGGAGTTATGGAAAACTCACAGTGATGATTGTGACACGGCTCAGTCGATCATGCTTGCTTCAATGACTCAACACTTTCGCCGCCAGAATAGGGACTTGGATCCTTATAATATGATGGCAAGATTGCAAGATCTTCACCGCACTAATAAGCGGATGGCGAGGTACGAGTTAGTGAAGAAAATCTTTCGCTCCCGTATGACTGATGGTAGTTCTGTTGAGGTCCATGGGACTCAAATGATAGCCGATATTGATGAATTGGCTAATATGGGTATAGTCTTGGAGGCTGAGCTGTCTATAGATGTACTTCTACAGTCACTACCCGATACTTGGAAACAGATTGTCATCAACTACAAATTGATGAATTCGGATGATACTCTTGGAGAGTTATTATCGATTCTCAAGGAGTCAGAGAAAGAGCTTCTGAAAGGCAACAAGCGCGAGGCGCACTTTGCATCAACATCTCAAACGCCGAAAGCTGGGCTCAAGGCAACTGGGGGTGTTAAGAAGAAAAAGCATAGAAACAAAGGCAAGGCCAAGTCAACAAAGGCTTCTGGGAAGCCAAGGGACAAGTCTCAAGATGTTTGCCTGAAATGCGGCAAGAAAGGTCACTGGAAGCGTGACTGCCGCATGAACAAGGGACACAAGGAGGACATACAGGCGGGCAAGGCACCGGCCTCAGGTATGTTTGTTATTGAGATAAATATGACTACTTCTAGTCTTAATAAAAATTGGATTTTTGATTCTGGCTGTGGTTCTCATATTTGTACTGATGTGCAGGATCTGCATGATAGCAGGAGACTGGCTTCGGGGGAGGTAGATCTACGAGTTGGAAATGGAACTTCTGTTGCTGTTTTGGCCGTAGGCACTTTTGTTTTGGAACTGCCCTCGGGGGCATGTACTTAAACTAAATGACTGTTATTTTGTTCCTAGTTTAACTAGGAATATTATTCTGTATCTTTGTTAACCCAGTATGGGTACACTTTTGTATTTAAAAACACCAGGTGTTATTTATATAAAGATGATGCAGAAATTTGCACTGCCGATGCAAATAATGGTCTTTATATTTTGAATATAAATAAATCTCCAAAACGTAAAATAACAAACAAAAGGCTCAAAATGAGTAATCCAAAGGAAGAAACTTATTTGTGGCATTGTCGTCTGGGACACATCAACAAGACTCGCATATCCACACTTTCGAAGAGTGGGTACTTGGACGGATTTGATCCAAATTCATATGACGTCTGCGAATCTTGTTTATTAGGCAAAATGCCTAAATCACCTTTTAGTGGTAAAGGTGAACGCGCCACTGAACTGTTAGCCCTCGTTCATAGTGACGTTTTGTGGGCCCATGTCTAGCCAGGCTAGAGGTGGATATCGATACTTCGTAACCTTTACGGATGATGCATCGCGTTATGGTTATGTGTATCTAATGATGCACAAGTCGGAAACTTTTGAGAAATTCAAAGAGTTTCGACACGAAGTTGAAAAACAAACAGGCAAGAGTATTAAGACATTACGGTCGGACCGTGGTGGCGAATACTTAAGTAATGAGTTTCAAGATTACTTGAAAGAATATGGTATTCTTTCACAATGGACTCCTCCTGGAACACCACAATTAAATGGTGTGTCTGAACGGAGAAACCGTACCTTGCTTGACATGGTAAGGTCGATGATGAGTCGCACTGAGCTACCTATATCCTTCTGGGGACATGCATTAGAAAGTGCAATTCTTATTTTGAATAGGGTTCCGTCAAAGTCTGTTGAACAGACTCCGTATGAGATATGGACAGGAAAGAAACCAGGTTTCTCATTCCTGAAGATTTGGGGTTGCTGGGCATACGTCAAACGTTTGGAAGGTACCAAACTTGAACCCAAATCAGATAAATGCCTATTTGTTGGATATCCTAGGGAAACCAAAGGATATTACTTCTATTACCCACAAGAGAACAAAGTATTTGTTGCTCTACATGCGGTTTTCCTTGAGAAGGAATTCCTAAATGCAGTGTTTAGTGGGAGGAAAGTAGAAACCGAGAAATGAAAGTCGTAGTGATACTGTTCCTGGCAATGAATCGAGAACGGAACATGAACAGTCCATCCAGGATGAGACTGAACCACAATCTTCAATTACACAAGGACTACGTAGGTCGGAGAGAGTCAGGGTAATACCTGAGAGGTATGGATTCCTGATCTCACCTCATGTAGATATTAATCTTATTGAGGATACTGAACCGGCTACGTATGAGGAAGCGATACAAGGTATCGAATCCACTTTATGGCAAGAGGCCATGAAGGCCGAAATGGATTCCATGTATACCAACCAAGTTTGGACACTAGTTGATGCACCAGAAGGCGTAAAGCCTATTGGATGCAAATGGGTCTTCAAGAAGAAGACCGACATGGATGGCAACGTACAAACGTACAAAGCTAGGCTCGTAGCGAAGGGGTATCGTCAACAACTTGGAGTTGATTATGACGAAACTTTCTCACCCGTTGCCATGATTAAATCCATTCGGATAATGCTTGCGATAGCTGCATATTACGATTACGAAATATGGCAGATGGACGTTAAAACCGCTTTCCTTAACGGAAACCTGTTGGAGGATGTTTATATGCAACAACCTGACGGTTTTATCGCACCAAGACTTGCAAACAAGGTTTGTAAGTTAAATCGGTCCATTTATGGACTGAAGCAAGCATCGAGGTCATGGAACCAACGTTTTGATGAGGTCATAAAAGAATATGATTTCATTCAAAACGTAGATGATCCTTGTGTATATAAGAAGGTTAGTGGGAGTGCACTGACTTTTATTGTCCTTTATGTCGACGATGTATTGCTTATAGGCAATGACATTCCCATGTTAACGTCGTGTGAAAGCTTGGCTTTCATTGAAATTCTCCATGAAAGATCTGGGAGAAGCAGCTTTTATTCTAGAATAAAGATCTACAGGGATAGATCTAGAAGGCTACTTGGACTCTCCCAGAGTACATATATTGATAAAGTGTTGAAGAGATTCAACATGGATCAGTCCAAGAGGGGACTGTTGCCAACATCACATGGCGTCTATCTATCTAGGGACATGTGTCCTAAAACACAAGATGAGAGAGACAACATGAGTCGGACTCCGTTCGCCTCGGCAGTTGGATCGATCATGTATGCCATGATATGTACACGACCTGATGTGTCCTATGCTTTGAGCATGTGTAGTCGATATCAGGCCGATCCAGGAAAGGATCACTGGATGGCGGTTAAGAGTATCCTTAGGTATCTTAAGAGAACTAAGGATGTTTTCTTAATCTATGGAGATGGAGAACTTGAGGTATCTGGGTATACCGATGCAAGTTTCCAAACCGACAGAGACGACTTCAAGTCGCAAACCGGGTACATATTTTGCTTGAATAACGGAGCAGTGAGCTGGAAATCTTCCAAGCAAGATACTGTTGCCGATTCAACAACTGAAGCGGAGTACATTGCAGCAGCTGAAGCAGCAAAGGAAGCGGTTTGGATCCGAAAATTCCTAGTTGGATTAGGAGTAGTTCCATTAGCAGCTGAGCCCGTTTTATTGTATTGTGACAATAGCGGGGCCATAGCGCAGGCTAAGGAACCAAGGTCTCATCAACGATCCAAACATGTTCTTCGACGATTCCATCTGATTCGAGAGATCATACATCGTGGCGATGTGAAGATCGAAAAGATCGCATCAGAGGACAACATTGCAGATCCGCTGACGAAAATAATTCCTCGGGAAAAGTTTGAGCGACACATACATAGTTCAGGTATTAGATGCTTGAGTGACTGGCTATAGGCCAAGTGGGAGATTGTTAGACAGTTATGACCCATAGCGTCACTATTTTGTAAATGATATTGTATTATTGTACAAAATTAACTATGTAGTAATGAAATTGCCTTTTACCGTTTTGTAATTTATTTACTTTGATATAAATGGTAAGAGTCCCTATGATTAGTTCCGGATTGTGATGATATGAGACGGTATCAATCCATAAAGGTTTAATCATTAAATATCCCTAGTCGTAGTATTATCGAGATTGGACATCGATAATGCGGAATAGACTAGTACTGCACTTGTGCATGTTGTGAGGGCACAACGGCATAGTTCTCATATATTTAAGTATAGGATACTTATGCAAGTGCGGTAGGAGGTTGTGTTTTACCGATGGTACGGAAAACAGCTTCGCTCTGGATAGACCCCGCGGAATCCCATTGGTAGTATGTCTGCGTGTCTATGGGAGTCCGCTTCAGGGTAGGTGCATATGATCTTAACCTGAGACTTGCATCGCTAGTACTTACGACAATCGGTAAACTTTAGTTTTGGTGGTCCAGGGCTTTAACGGGTTCTGTGTACACCTCTTCTGGATTATCGAGAATCGTAGTGTATTGGGTGTGATGTCAAGATGGAAGTATCACTTCAGACATATGGAGATGATGATCGCGAGGGATACAGAACTAGTACTCTATAATGGTTGCAACCATCGGGATAATATGACTAGGTCAGGATTATCCGATTCAAAGAGACTGGTTGCTTGATGTCCGATATGTGTATCGTACGGGGCAGACACATCTCCAGCCCCAGGCCTTACATGTGATCATCCGATACTGGTTCGATATACACTATACTACGGTATACTACGCCTGTTATAGATCTTATATTCCAATAAGAATATTTCTGGAGAATTGGGTAGGCATGGCGTTTTGCTAGAGGCTAACCTTGTCTTGTAAATCGGTAAAAACGTAGTACTTGGTACGTACGTATTCAGATAATCTGACGGCCGTATTTACTGCCAACATATCCAGAGATCTCTTGGGTCGCTTCCCGAAGATTCACCAATGACGTATGATTCAAACTCGATTAATCTTGGATTAATTACGGAGAGACTTTATCTTGGATAAAGTACTATACATAGAGAGAGAACGATTAATTTGGAATTAATCGTAAAATTATTATATTCGATATAATAATCGAAATTCGATTTCGACGCGAAATTAAAATTAGATTTTAATTCGGGCAAACGAGTTAATTTAGAATTAATTCGTTAGCGACGTAAATAATAATTTCGCTAGGCGCAATTATTTATTAAATTCGATTTAATTAACGTCGCGACGTAAGTTCGGTATTTCGGAAATATCGAACCCGAACGCGTGAGTGCACGTGGGCCCACTTTCATTTGGAAACGTGTGGGGCCCACATGACACATGTCATATTATGCATTATTTAATTCTAATGCATTGCATGGAGATAGTGTACAATGCACTCAATGGTTTTGCATGGAAATTGAGTGTTTGACACTCTAAGCCATTGCATGATTTGTGTCATAAGTTTATTATTAATTTAATAAATATTATGGCAATAAATATAAATTGATTTTTTGTAACAAAAATCATTCAACTTTCTCTCTCACATTGCCGAAACTTGCAAGCAGTTTTTGGCTCTCCTTTCTTCAATTTTTGTGGCAAGATTTGAAGAAGTTGTGCATTCAAAATCACAACAAAGGCTAGCACCTTCAAGGGATCATACATAGGTGATATGGGAAACTAATCCTTGAGCTTGGAAGGATCAAACTCGACTTGGAATCCCTCTTTTCTTCTTGGCCGAGAGCTTCACTGCACAAGGGAGGAGTTTTCGCATCATCTAAGCATCCATTTTCAAGTATTGTGAGTATGATTCCGCCATACTTCAATTTATTCATTCATGTATTTATATATTTGCTTGTTCTTGTTGATCTTGGGGCTTGGTTATTTTTCCAACACAGGTGGTTTTCCTTCGGAATAAACATTTATCTAATGGCTTTAGTCCCATCCCCTCGATGATTTCACAACCCAACCTCTATTTAAAACCTTTGGTTAGCGGAATCCGCAATGTTATCCTTTAACTTTACATAGTCAATCGAAAAATAACTCAGTAGAGAGAATTGTCTAACGGTATTGGGTCTGCGACGAATATGTCTAGACTTACCATTAACATATTGTTATGTGCCCTACGAATGAAGAGACTATCGCAATGAATTGCAAATTGCTGGACTGGCTTAGGCCAACTTGGAAATCCTCTAGAAAATTTTGAAGCCATTATGTTCTTCTGCACACTTATCTAAGCTAAATTCTGATTCCATTGTGATCTGGCTATCACAGTCGTTTGGAGGATTTCCACGATATAGCTGCACTGCTAGTGTTAAACACATAGCCACTGGTAGAACTTTGAGTCTTTCATATCAGATATCCAATTAGCATCACTGATCCTTCGATACAGCTGGATATCTATGATAGTGCAAACCCATAATTACGAGTAAAACGTAAGTACCTAAGTACTCTCACTATTGCTTCCAGTGATCAACCCTGGATTTACTCGTATATCTGCTGAGCTTGTACTGTACAGGCTATATCAGGCCTTGTAAAATCGATATATACATCAAACCCCGAAACTCTAGAGTATTCTACTGAGATACACATCTCCCCTATTTTGATAGGTTTTAGGTGTAGACTCACATATAAAGGAGTTCTAGCCACATCAGAATCATCATTGTTGAATTTACCAAGAATCTTGTCCACATAGTGCGACTGATCAAGAATAAGTCCATCTGGAACTTCTCGATCTCGATTATCTTTATCCCAGAATGACATCTGCTAGACCCATGTCTTTCATGTCAAACTTAGATTTTAGCATATTCTTGGTAGATTTCACCCATTTTATATTACTCCCGACAATCATATGTCATCAACGTAGAGACATAAAATGACATAGCCAACTTCTGTCTCTCTGACATAAATGCATTTATCACATTCATTGATTTTGAAACCATTTGCCAACATGGTGTCATCAAACATTTTATGCCACTGTTTCGGAGCTTGTTTCAATCCATACAAGGATTTAACTAACTTATAGACTTTCTTTTCTTGTCCTGAAGCTATAAAGCCTTCAGGTTGTTCCATGTAGATTTCTTCATCTAAATCTCCATTCAGAAAGGTTGTTTTCACATCCATCTAATGTACCTCAAGATTGCTCAAAGCTGCAATTGCTAGTATCATCCTTATGGAATTTATTCTCGTTACAGGAGAATAAGTATCAAAGTAATCAAGACCTTCACGTTGTCTGTAACCTTTAATTACAAGTCTTGCTTTGTACTTGTTAATTGATCCATCTGCCTTCATTTTCATTTTGAAAATCTACTTGGACCCTAACGGTTTACATCCTAAAGGAAGATCCACTAACTCCCAGGTGTGATTTTGTAAGATGGATTCAATTTCACTATTGATGCCATCTTTCCACAAAGCACCATCAACTGACCTTACAGCTTCATTACAGTTTTGAGGATCATTTTCTAGCAAAAATGTCAAAAAATCTGGACCAAATGATTTTTCCATTCTAGCTATTTTGCTACGTCTTGGTTCAAGTTTAACAACTCATTGATCCTCTGGAACATTTATTTTTTCTCGGTCCTGACTATCTTCAATGATAGTCTCATGTACCCGTTTGTGCACATTTGAATTCGAATTAGTTTTACAAGGAAAAATATATTCGAAAAAGGATGCATTCCTCGACTCCATTATCATATTCTTGTGAATATCTGGTATACTAGACTCATGCATAAGAAATCGATAAGCATTATTGTTATGTGCATATCCTATGAAAATGCAATCAACAGTTTTTGGTCCTATCTTCACCTTCTTAGGCGGAGGAATGACTACCTTGGCAAGACACCCCTACACTCGAAGGAATTTATAGGAAGGTACTATTCCTTTCCATATTTCATACGGAGTTTTTCCTGCTTCTTTCCGTGGTACCTTATTTAAAAGGTAATTAGCTGATAAAACAGCTTCTCCCCACATATTCTGAGGTAAACCAGAACTAATTAACATAGCGTTCATCATCTCTTTCAAGGTACGATTCTTACGTTCTGCAATCCCATTGGATTGAGGTGAATAAGGAGATGTGGTTTGATGTATGATTCCTTTTTGTTCACAAAGTGATACAAAAGGAAAAACATACTCACCACCACGATCACTTCTTAACTCCTTAATTCTTTTATTCAGTTGGTTCTCAACTTCATTCTTATAGAGAATAAATTTCTCTATAGCTTCGTCCGTTGCTTTTCAGCAAATAAACATAGGCAAAATCTCGGGCAATCAGCATCAATAAAGGTATAAAATATTTATTACCGACCTCTTGATTGTAGTGAATTAAAATCACATACATCGGTAATGTATTAGATCAAGTGGTTCAGATTTCTTTCAATACTATGAAAAGATGATCTAGTTAGTTTACCCTAAACACAAGTATCACACTTATGTTTGTTATCAATTTTAAAATTGGGAATGTGGTTCATGTTAACTAATTTCCGTAATGAATTAAAATTAACATGTCCTAATCTACCATGCCATATATTAGAGTACTCAACAATATAAGCAGAAGAACTAGCTTTATTGATATTCTTAGTTTAACAACCATTACATTGAGCTTAAAGAGCCATCAGTTACATACCTTTTCCCACATACATCCCATTTTCAGTTAAAACTACTTTTCAGACTCGAACACCATCCGGAATCCGTGCTTGTTCAGAAGTGATCCAGACATAAGATTCTTCCATATTTCTGGTACATACAGAACGTTGTTCAAAGTCAACTCTTTCCCAGAGGTCATCTTCAGAATCACCTTGCCTTGACCTTCAATCTCAGATGTTGCTGAATTTCCCATGTATAATTTTTCCCATTACCAGTAGGCTCAAATGAAGAAAACATGCTCTTGTCCGAGCACACATGTCGAGTGGAACCAGTGTCAATCCACCACTCTTGGGTTAGAACCCACCAGATTCACCTCAGAAACCACAGCTGAAAGGTTAATGTCTGAAACATCTTGAGTCATGTTTTCCATCACATTAGCCTCTTGATTCTTTTTCTTCTTCGGCAGTCTGCACTCAGAAGACTTGTGACCCATTTTGTCACAGTTGAAGCATCTTCCTTGAAATTTGGATTCTTGGAACTCCTCATTTAGGGCCCATCTTTGACCCTTTGTTTTTAGGGTTCTTGTTCTTATGGCCATGTTCAACAACATTTGCTTTGGGCCTCTTGAGTTATTCCTCTCTTGTCAGATACTCTGTAATCTTCCTCAATTCTAAGCTTAAGAACCAAGTCTTCAATGCTCATTTCTTTTCGCTTATGCTTTAGATAATCTTGAAATCTTTCCAACCAGGTGGTAGTTTTTCATTATCGAGGCTACTTGGAAGGTTTCACTTAAAACCATCCCCTCAGCATGAATTCTGCTAGAATAATTTGCAATTCTTGTACTTGACTTGACACAGTTTTGGAATCAACCATCTAAAAATCTAGGAAACGGCCTACGACAAATTTTTTAGTACCAGGCATCCTCAGTTTTATATTTTCGGTCTAAAGATTCCCAAAGCCCTTTTGCTGTTTTCATTCCGGCGTACACACTGTACAAGGAATCACTCAGCCCATTCAGCACATAATTCCTACATAGGAATTCAGAATGTTTCCAAGCATCGATGGCACTTATCACTTGAATATCATTCTCACCTCCTCTTTAGTACATGAGCATCTTCCTTTAGGAACCTAGCAAGGTTCAACGTGGTAAGTAGAAAAACATTTTTTGTTGCCACCGTTTGAAATTCTGACCACTGAATTTTTCAGGTTTTTCCGTAGTAGGATTGACATGGCTCACATGTCCAACAGGTTGTCTAGCCACAGAGGCAGCAACTCTTGGCCAGCCACAAGCGGCTGCCATATTAAGCCAGAGGCTGAAGCAAGTTGGCCAACCGAAGAGGCTGCACTGCACTTTGGTCAGCCACGGAGGCTGCCACAACATTCGGCCAGCTGAAGAGGCTGCCACATTCGGATCTACTATGTTTTGGACTGTTTTCCATATCCACAGAGTCGAATTTGTTTTAAGACTATTATAAATTTATTTGGTTACTGTGTTCTTACAATGGACTTTGAACAAACAATAAGCTGAACATAAATGATACAATTAACGAAAGTGATACAATAAACAGAATAACAACATGACATGTACAGACAGAGAACGAGAAATAAGTAAAACAGTGTAAAACGCCAGCAACGAAAGCAGCGCAAACTGAGAGAATTCTGAGGCTTGTTGATGTGGCAACAATCTCTTTAAAACAAATTCGTCCCCTACCGATTGGTGCAGTAGAACGCGAGACGTCTGTTTCCCAAGATGCAACGGAAAATAGACGAAATTGGGCACCACCAAATTCGACTGCAACGAACAACCGAAGTGTTTGAACTCTTTTAACAAGAACTTGTTTTCTGTATTCAAACCCCAAAAACTGAATACACTTCCACACTTTTAAAGAATTAACATGCCAATTATCACATGAGTGGGAGACCTTCCATTCTTGTAACCACCAATTGATTAATGTCATTAATTCAACTGTTATGGAACTTAAAAGGCTTTGAAAAATGAAGAGACATGCAAAAATTGGCTGGGCCAGGCACACCATTTGGTCCGACATTCGTGTACGCAGGACACGCGGGTGCACACGAGCCAAGCTTGATTCGGATTTGATTTGCACCCCCCTCCCCCCCCCCCCGCACGTAGAGAGAGCCTCTATCCTTATAACTCTTACCCATCTACATATGAGCAATCATATATAAGTACAATTTTCCCTCTTATAGCTTTCCCATATGAGACAAGCTAACTTATCTTGATTTTCCAACACCAATGGGTGAACTTTGAGCAACAATTTCTCATTCACCCAAACACACTTATTTAAGCATGAATATACCATTTCGAAGTACTCACGGAGGAGTATCGAATCATTCAATAACAACCACTAACACGAAGTGGACCATGCTTAAAATTGAGCCTCAAAATGCTTAATTATAAGCATTTTTCCAACAATCCCCCACATGAATGAAATTGGAGAAAAACATCGAATAAAATTATTTTATAAAACATTTTATTTTGTCCTAGAAGTTTCAACGGTTCAACACCTGCATAGGATAGGTAGGCCTCAGCCTTTGAACCTTCCCTTTTGAAAATATATCTCATTTACTGGCTGACAGTGGACGCGATGTCATTGAACTGTACTACTACCAGTTCATGTGAATGGAGAACATATTCACACAGATGTTTTACCTAACACATATGAGTTCTCATTGTTATGTTCATTTTGGCCATGAACATCAACCTGGTTCTGCAAGAGTTTCTAAGAATTGTGCCACGTACAATTCCCTTTGAAGCGGCCCCACTTCTCTCTCACATATGTGATTTCTTATTTAAGAGCATCTCGTAATACTCTGCTTCGGATTCCCGATGCATAAGAATCATTAAAAGCCTTTTGCTTAAACCTCAATCCATACGAGCATCACTATTTCATTTCACCATAGGAATGGACTAGGGGTAACCCCCCACAGTGAACCAATTATGTCTTTTACGAGTAGGTTGTCCCATTGAACCTAGATCTTGGGATCTCCAGTCAACAAAGTTGGTGTTTCCTTCGTAATAAACATTTATCTAATAGGCTTTAGTCCCATTCCCCTTGATGATTTCACAACCAACTCTCTATTTAACCCTTTGGCTAGCGGATCAGTAATGTTATCATTTGACTTTAACATAGTCAATCGAAATAACTCCAGTAGAGAGTAATTGTCTAACGGTATTGTGTCTGCGACGAATATGTCTAGACTTACCATTATACATATTGTTATGTGCCCTTCCAATTGCAGATTGACTATCGCAATGAATGAAAATTGCTGGCACTAGCTTAGGCCACTTGGAATATCCTCTAGAAATTTCGAAGTCATTCTGCTTCTTCAGCACACTTGTCTAATGCACTGAATTCTGATTCCATTGTAGATCTGGCTATCACAGTTGTTTGGAGGATTTCCACGATATAGCTGCACCTGCTAGTGTAAACACATAGCCACCGGTAGACTTTGAGTCTTTCATATCATATATACAATTAGCATCACTGTATCCTTCGACTACAGCTGGATATCTATGATAGTGCAACCCATAATTACGAGAACGTAAGTACCTAAGTACTCTCACTATTGCTCTCCAATGATCAACCCCTGGATTACTCGTATATCTGCTGAGCTTGTTTACTGTACAGGCTATATCAGGCCTTGTACAACTCGATATATACATCAAACTCCCGATAACTCTAGAGTATTCTACTTGAGATATACCCTCTCCCCTATTTTTTGATAGGTGTAGACTCACATCTAAAGGAGTTCTAGCCACATCAGAATCATCATTGTTGAATTTACCAAGAATCTTGTCCACATAGTGCAACTGATCAAGAATAAGTCCATCTGAACTTCTCGATATCTTTATTCCCAGAATGACATCTGCTAGACCCATGTCTTTCATGTCAAACTTAGATTTTAGCATATTCTTGGTAGATTTCACCATTTTAATATTACTACTTACTCCCGACAATCAATATGTCATCAACGTAGAGACATAAAATGACATAGCCAACTTCTGTCTCTCTGACATAAATGCATTTATCACATTCATTGATTTTGAAACCATTTGCCAACATGGTGTCATCAAACTTTTTATGCCACTGTTTCGGAGCTTGTTTCAATCCATACAAGGATTTAACTAACTTACAGACTTTCTTTTCTTGTCCTGGAGCTATAAAGCCTTCAGTTGTTCCATGTAGATTTCTTCATCTAAATCTCAATTCAGAAAGGCTGTTTCATCACATCCATCTGATGTACCTCAAGATTGCAAAAAGCTGCAATCGCTAGTATCATCCTTATGGAATTTATTCTCGTTACAGGAGAATAAGTATCAAAGTAATCAAGACCTTCACGTTGTCTGTAACCTTTAATTACAAGTCTTGCTTTGTACTTGTCAATTGATCCATCTGCCTTAATTTTCTTTTTGAAAATCCACTTGGACCCTAACGGTTTACATCCTGAAGGAAGATCTACTAACTCCCAGGTGTGATTTTGTAAGATGGATTCAATTTCACTATTGATGGCATCTTTCCACAAAGCACCATCAACTGACCTTACAGATTCGTTATAGTTTTGAGGATCATTTTCTAGCAAAAATGTCAAAAATCTGGACACAAATGATTTTTCCGTTCTAGCTCTTTTGCTACGTCTTGGTTCAAGTTCAACAACTTGTTGATCTCTGGAACATTTATTTTTTCTCGGTCCTGACTATCTTCAATGATAGTCTCATGTCCCATTTATGCACATTTGAATTCGAATTAGTTTTACAAGGAAAAACGTATTCGAAAAATGATGCATTCCTCGACTCCATTATCATATTCTTGTGAATATCTGGTATATTAGACTCATGCATAAGAAATCGATAAGCATTATTGTTATGTGCATATCCTATGAAAATGCAATCAACAGTTTTTGGTCTTATCTTCACCTTTTTAGGTGGAGGAATGACTACCTTGGCAAGACGCCCCCACACTCGAAGGAATTTATAGGAAGGTACCATTCATTTCCACATTTCATAAGTAGTTTTTCCTGCTTCTTTCCGTGGTACCTTATTTAAAAGGTAATTAGCTGATAAAACAGCTTCTCCCCACATATTCTGAGGTAAGCCAGAACTAATTAACATAGCGTTCATCATCTCTTTCAAGGTACGATTCTTACGTTCTGCAATCCCATTGGATTGAGTTGAATAAAGAGCTGTGGTTTGATGTATGATTCCATTTTGTTCACAAAGTGATACAAAAGGAAAAACATACTCACCACCACGATCACTTCTTAACTCCTTAATTCTTTTATTCAGTTGGTTCTCAACTTCATTCTTATAGAGAATAAATTTCTCTATAGCTTCGTCCTTGCTTTTCATCAAATACACATAGCAAAATCTCGTGCAATCATCAATAAGGTATAAAATATTTATTACCACCTCTTGATTGTATTGAATTAAAATCACATACATCGGTATGTATTAGATCAAGTGGTTCAGAGTTCTTTCAATACTATGAAAAGATGATCTAGTTAGTTTTAACTCAACACAAGTATCACACTTATGTTTGTTATCAATTTTAAAATTGGGAATGTGGTTCATGTTAATTAATTTCCGTAATGAATTAAAATTAACATGTCCTAATTGTAACATCCCGGATTTTCAGAACTGT